>JAQGAH010000010.1:0-171687 GCA_034696885.1 Lepidocyrtus paradoxus
AGTTGGATTTTCGAAAAAAAACTTTTCGCGATAAAAACCGCATAGTTGCTCATTGCACTCTAAAATTTTGTATTTAAACGTCTATTATGAAGGTCTTTGTTGGTGCAAAATATGGGGCCATTTTGTGAAAAACAGGGTCCTCACTCTCCTCGTTAGCTATTTCTGAGTTATTTGTGGTTTCGGTTTTTTCTAAAACTTATCGATCATCAGTCTTGACTTTACTAATCGTAAGTACACTATATTACGGAAGGAAGCTGAGATTATGAAAAAAAAATGTTCTGAGAGCAGTTATTTTTTTTCTCTTTTATGCTAACTAATTGTAATTATAAGTTGATAAATTTCCCTATGCAATGATCCTGACAAGTAAGAACAAAAAAAACGCTGAAATGGCAAGCAAGTATAGTTTAGATAGATGACTGATCATATAAGAAGGTGGTATGGACGATGGGATGAGTATAATAAAATATGTAATAATCTTTAATACTTTGTTCCTCTGCTTTTATGGTAGTGGACGACATGAGATAGATTGCTCCCATACCGAGAGACTAATGTGGTCAGCTATAACTAATGCTTACAAATTACACGGAGTTGGAAGCATGACTTGGAGATTTGCATGAGTTGCATAAGACGCTATAATAAATATAAATATAGCTGTGCTCCTTTCTTCGCAGTAGATGGGGAGGTCGACAAGAAAAGAGAGTCAGGAGGAGGGAGCAGGCTCGCTCGGGAAAGATGGAAAAAAATGATTCCAACTCCTTTCAAGAGGATGATGATCATCCCCATCATGATCATGATGACGAACAAGATGCTTAGTAAAGGATAAAGCCATATTAAATGGGATGTCCTCCTGTTATTAAGTGACTGGAAGGATATCCCTTTACCGGCCACAGCTCGGAATGAAATGATATTCCTTCTCGGTTTTCAAGAAAATAATCATGTTCAGCATGACGATGATGTTACAAGACAAAATGAAAACGTCACTTTGCATTACACATTATTACAATCAGAACTGGAGGGGCCTCCCTACCTCCCTGCTTACACTTTGCTTTTTTTGTTATTTTAAGGATGCGGTGTGGTGCGGTGACGTCTGGCTACTGACCCATAGGAGGAACAATATCAATTTTTGTTTCTTTCTGAAGCTGAGTTTCATCCCAGGAGAGGATTTATATATTTTTTATCAGATACAAGTGTACTTATTGAAAACAATATTAGGAATGGGCTTACATAAATATATACTCGCTCACACTCGGCAAGATAAATCGGGACGTTGTTAAAAAGTCAAAGAGACTAGTAATTTTTCTTTCACTTTCTCTTCCATGAATTCACATTCCTACCTTTTATCCCTTTGAGGATGGATGGGTACATGAATACTTATTATTATTTTTTATGTTTTATTAAGCACCTCTGAAGGGTTAGCAAGAGCTCATGGTTTGTGAATGTGATTGTGATATTAAGCAACGCTTGAAATGAATGCGCGTTGATGTGTGACTGATTGCGGTTGGTTTCATCTGACAAGCTATGAACGGAGTGCTTTGGCTTGATGGAAAAAGTCAGTTTTCCAACGGGGATAATCATAACAAATAGGAAATAATCAAGACATATTTTTCTATTTTCAGCCTTGAATATGATGAGTCGGCAATCTTCATTTTCTCGCTTGGATGTTGTAATAGTGGCTGTGGAACAGGCAGTTTACAATGATTGTGATATATCACAACGATGTTTAGATATCAAACGGAAATACTCATAGTATGCTTAGAATATTCATATGACCAGTGTAAGCACTCAACTTTTATAAAAGGTGAAATACATAATATATGAGTTGTCCTTAAGCGAGGGTCACGCATGTCAACTCTATTCAAAGTTATCAAGAGGAGAAATGGCTTTTCGCTGTGAGAGTATGAAATTGAATCATTTGATATTATTTTTAAGCAATGCGACGTTAAATGGACTTTGTCGGATTTTGCAGAGGCTTTGCAGAAGCAAATATGTATTTTTGCAATATTTTAAAGAATGGTGATTTTTATATAAAGCTATTCTACTTGGGGAAAAAGGGAAATGCAAATAATATTTATTGCGACTAATCAAGCAATGCATCCAAATATATACAGTTTGTAAAGCAGTCTAAGTGCAATTAATAAAAAGTAAAAACTACTTGTGAACTAATTACGAAGCGAAGAGAGATTGGAGGAGTGTGGTTTTTACTAGAGAAAGAAAAGAGTGATTGTTTAGAATGAGAAAGTAGCTCACCTGTACTCTGGCCTCTGACAAGCTTGTCTTGGATGCAAGACGCTCTCTAGTGGTTACACAGGGATAATGAGATTTTTGGAACTCTTTCTCCAGCTCCTGAAGCTGCTCGGGTGTAAATGTTGTCCTATTCCTCCGAAATTTTGGTACTTCCCCATCACTATCAGTCCCACTGATGGCCCCGCTCAAGGAGGCATCTTCAGAGTTTCGACTTTCCACTTCTGCAACACAATCAAAAGTAATAATGACTATGGTTATTTTTTGTTAAAAAAAAAACAGTTTTATATCAAGAATTCAATGCAATCCCATCTTCAATATCATGAACCATGTTTCTGTTTACAAATCGAAGGAAAATATGAAAAAAAAACTTTGAAAGGTTTTTACAACTAATTTTTCATTTTTAAACGAGCATGATGACTTACGTTAATTTTTTAACACCTTTTATCCATCAACAAATAATTACATGTTTAACAAGTAAATAAAAAGAATATGAGAATGACGAGTAAAGCAAATGCGCAAGATGAAACCATCCTGTCAAGTTCCCTTTACCTTAAACCCCTGACTACTGAGTATGGTCTTTTCTGTGGGGTGAATGCGGAGTAGAAACTGATGAAACGAAGGATCGGAAGATGATGATACATTTGTTTTACGTCTTTTGTTATTTTCTTACTTCAATAAGGCTATATGCGTATCGTCCTTTTGGTATACAACACTTTCAAAACAAATCATCTTTACCTTGGCATTAGCTGTGTAAACCAACTAATTAGAAAAATGAAAAATGATTTACAAGACACCAAAACGTCCTCTCTTTTCAGCCCTATTGGTTTGACAATTATTCTAGATAAGCATAACCAACATCATCAAAAATCATCATCTTCCTAATTTTTTGCTCATCACCATCCTCATCATCACCACCTATTTAAAGGAGTTTCTCCCTGTCCTGTTATCGTTTGTTAATTGTTGGTGGCAGTGCTGCCGGGGATTTTGAAATTAAAGTAAGACTCAACACTCTCCGCTCTCATCACCCAACTCCTTTTCACCAATCATTATCCTCTCATCTCATTATGTCCCTCTTCTCCTGCATTTTTCTGCTAAACACATTATTAAAAGAAAGAAATGATAATACCTCCTGTCAAGTAAAGTAGGTCTTTTGAAAGGACTCCTTCTACATTTCTTGGAGGGAGAACACAAGGGACTACAATAACTGCAGGGATTTTTTGTATAAAAAGGCACACATATCACGTTAGCTGGTAAACAGTCAGTCAATCACCTTTTTTCTCCTTTCTTCCATTACTTTTTTTATATTTTATTCCTTGTCTTTATATTCTCCTTTTCATTTCATTATCTTTCCTTGCCTCAGTCACTCACAATTCCCAACAATACAGAAGGATTTCACGCTTAGATCCATGTTGATGCATTGGGCCATTTGAAATTAAAAAAAAAATAATGATCAATTTGCTCTACGTGTAAATTTATTCAGCATGAGCATATCCTCATCAGCCCAGCTTCACCACCAACAAACCAGCCTCAGCATCATCAAATTATGTGACATTTTATAGTAATTAAACTGGAATGACCAACAGCACTGCATTCAATTTTGCTAAATGTATGCCCCTGTTTTATCGACCACCATAATCGCAGCTAGCAAGCAATCATAATCAAGGTGGGTGACATATAACGAGATGAGTAGATTGGTAGCAGATGAGCAGAACTAGAACTGGGAACAGGTGCATCCCTTTTGTACGAGCCCCACACGATCCTCAATCCCCAACTGATTTGGCAAAGATAGATTTTCTCGGCCAACAATGGCTAAATCAGAACAGGAGAATGGGATGAGGAGGGTGAAAAGAAAATGACGAGGATGGTATGCAGAGCGTGAGTTTCATTTGGCTAGTGCCATTGTATCCCCATTGAACATAGTTTCTCGAGCTTGATGCATTTTTATGCAGGGGAGAGGGGGCTCAGGTGCGCATGGCTATTTAAAGTATAGTTTTCACTTGGTATTTTTAAATACGTCAATCAGATGACAAGCTTGACCATCATCGTCATCATCATGTCAGAAATTATTTCATTGGCTTTCTTCACTAGATGACTACCCTTTCTCATTTAATTTCATGGTTGGTTCGAGCTCAATGATATGAAGAAAAACTTGATAGGGAAGTATAAAATTAATAACAATTTTTTCCCCTCTAAATATTTGATATGATGATGATAATGATCCGTTCTTTAGCCAGTTCCTTTATACAGTTTTTTTTTTAAAAAGCTAGACAGTTAGAAAAATGAAAAAGGACTACTCATGCCATGATGACGTGCCACCATCGGACACAATGCAACACACATCACCTATTTATTCATTACCTATCTCGTCAATCTCACCTCGTGCACTTGCTAAAAGAGCCATGTCGATAATTATTTTTTTCTGTGGCTCTCATCTTTCTTCCTTCCTATTTTTTATTTTATTATCCACTACCCTTGGACCAGAGGCTTTATAAATAGGGATGAAGGCAGAAAGATATTTTTTTATTATATTGGATGATGCCATGATAATAATACCCTGACTTGAATAATACGATCAATCATGAGCACATTATAAGCTCATACGAACTTTTTTCGTGCATGGGTTTGTGAACTGAGCGCTGAGTTTGCTTATAGCTGGATGCACACTGTAAAACAGGGAATATAATGTCAGGAGCGTGTAATGACAATGATGGCATCATGGTAACAGCACCACAATCTTCATCACGTCATCACTGGCAATCATTTATTGTTGTGTGTCAGCTAAAGAAAATGAGATTTTCATACCCGTCAGCAATGACTTGTCCCCCAAGCGAGCGAGCAAGCAAGTCGAGTACACACGAGGACAGCATATTTTAGATCATCATTATCACCAAATCATTCTTATAATTGATGATGAGGATACCGTGACAAGTCAAAACTATTCTAGCGTCATCTCATTTTTTCAGGAAACATGAGTAGGTAGAGAGAGAGAGAGAGAGGTAAGTGAAAATGATTTCTTTTTTGCTTACCGTGCTTTTCTCTAATGGTTGGGCTTTCTGAGGACGAGGGTCGAGTGGATGACGTGCTATGACTTCCAGGGTGTGAGAGATCTGACGAGCTAGGTGGCTGATGAGCCCCTCCAAGGGCTCCTCCTGAGGAGGCTGACAAGGATGCCAAAGCGGCAGCATGAGCGGAGTGATGATGGTGATGGGGATGATGTGCACCTCCTGCAGCTCCTTGTCCTCCAGGTTGAGCTCCTCCAGTTGCCCCACCGCCACCCATCGAAGCTGGCCATAGGTGCGCAGCAGCCGCAGCTGCCGGCCACGGGAAGGCATATGGATGGTATAAACCACCGAAACCCGTGGCCCTCGCGAATTCTGCTGCTGCTCTCTCTGCCGCTCGGTTTCGCAAAATCCGGTTGATGCTAGATACACTTGGCGCTGTGCTGTTTGTACAAACACCTGAAATGAGAAAAAAACAGAGGTTGAACATTTTAAATCCTTCCAAATTAAAATTCTACACGTGCAAATCTTTTTATGGAATGATAAAGAAATTGCTAATTGATTTTCATACTTTTCAGTAGCATCCGAATATGCTCCTGTGTACTTTTTTATTGCAGTTTTTATGGTTGCGTAAAATAGTTTGCAAAGGCATGCATTGGCTAAATACCTGTCCCTCGTAAAACATGAGTGAGTAAACCGAAAATGGACAGATTCATGAAGCTATGCTGCCAAGGTTGTTATGATGGATGAGTGTGATATTGATCGAAGGAAGCAGAATTTTTAATTAGTATTAGATATGCCACAAACCAACAAATGGCATTGAATTACCTAATTGATGTAATCAATCTTTTTCTCAGCCAGGACAATGATCCTGGTCGGATCTCAAGTGTAGTATATTATAAATAACTGCACCTGCAAGCCAAGGTGCGTATAATATGCAAATGTTTCGTAATACGTGATATTGGCATTTAAACGGCGAAAAATTTCATTGTTGAGAAAACAATCAGAAATTTTTCACTAACCATGTAACACACGGTTGGGACATAAATCACTAAAATCAGCAGAACAAAATCGTTCTTTTGATACCCCACTCGATGTACATTGACTTTGATAATATGTTGACTTTGCCATTTAACACCATTCAGGTCACCGGGTCCCTTCCAAAAAAGCAGTGCCATTCCCGTAAGTACAAGTACTTTTGCACAAAATTTGTAGAAAATCTGGAGTTTACACTGACAGATAGATGGACAGACAGACATGGGAAATGGAAAGCTCAACATACCTTCCAGGCACATAATAAATTGTGGTGATAAACAAAAGTAATAATCCTGAAAAGGCAAGTAAAGATTAAAAGTGGAGATAATAAAATGCACTACTAATTGGTATGAGGAAAGGGGATTGGGTATTTGATTGAGACCAACAATATAAAAGGATGTCTGTGCACTTTTATGAAAAATCCTTTTCCTCGCTGCATTTAAATATCTATTATAACTCATGATAATAATCAATAATCAAGGGAATTTGGTGAGAAATCTGCAATTAAAATAATATTGCGCTATAAAAGAAGACGGAAGACGCCACACTAAACTTTTCAAAAAAAATACAGCACTCCTTCACTCAAATTGATGGAGGGCTGTGAAGTCGTTCATTTGTAAAGGAATTTATTTAAATGAAATTTTTGTGCAAAAAATGCATCATGCACACAGGCAGGTAGGCAAGCATGCATGCATTCATTTCCATACTTGTGTTTTATGTTAACATGTATTTGAAGTAAAAGGTGCCGCTTTTTCACTCTTTCTCAAACTTCAAACTTTGACTGCTCGATGCTCTCCTGAGGTTAAAAATTATTTTTTAAATAGTCTACGAATCGGAACAGGGAAAGGTGTTATTTATATTATTGTATGTTTGTGTAGTGGAGCCGGCGCCCCATAGCATGAGCAAAAGACGGCCAACCCCAACAATTATATATAAATATACACTAATGCAGCTCATGTACGTACATAATAGATATCATATTATTTTTTTCTCTCGTTGGAAATGACCAAAGAAAGGAAAGAGATGGCAAGTCCTGATAACGAAATTTTTTTCGTTCACGGTGAGCGAGAGCCACTGAGAGTGGATTTTTACAAATAAAAAACGCTGAAAAAAAATATTGAGCAAAATAATTCACACAAGAGTATTTATGGGGGTTTTAGCCCTCATCCCATCGGCAGCATAACCAACACTTCAGAATCCATGATATCCAAGCCCTACATCATATCACCATTCACCGCCACCACCGTCATGACTGGGAATGAGAAGTCATGATCCCACATTTCGCAGTTTGCATTTGCAATACTAATAGAATAAGACGGAACGATTGCCCAGGGAAAAGTGCAAGTTTGCATTTCACTGAGGATGAGCGAGTGGAAGTGACCAAAAGGAGAGTGAGAGGCTATGTAACTTTTACGCGTGAAAACCTCACCCATTACGAGCAATGAGCTAAGAATATTTTATCATGTAATGCAGAGCCTTTGCAGAGGGAGGAGGATACAATACAATTAGTGTTATTACAGTGATGATAACATAAGTTAAAGATAGAAACACAACAGAATCTTGTTACTTGCTCACTACGTCTGCCAAAAGTTGCTATATCAGCTTGATAATCAGCATGATATATTAAGTGTGTTAAAGTTTACTTTTTTTCACATTCAATCCCCTTCCACTATCAATTTTTTTATACTTTTTTACATTGCAGAGCAAAATGGTGATCATGAGGATTAAATAGATTGCCACTTGCACAAAGAGCTAATGCGGAGGAGCGGAAAGGTAAACGCGAAATTTCACGTAAGGAAGTCCAATTTTCTTGACTCGGCTTCGGTGGCAGTTATAATGATATGGGCTGATATTTAATGTAATAATGGATGTATGATGAAGGGGTTGATAGGTTGGCTAGGAGCAAACTCGCAAGTTTGTGAGAAGAGGGGATATTTTAGGTATCTCTGTACATAAGTGTATGATGTGCTGTATTGGGATTTATGTAAGATATGTTTATGATATGATAGTAATAAGTAAGTAATAGCACACACTTAATCTTTGTTTTGTAATAATGAGTAAATTGCAAGGTGCAAAATGGAGAGGAGATTTGAGGCCATTAAATGGGAATAATACGTTTTTGCTGAAATAAGTGATGATGATTGGGATGATGGCGGCGGTAATTGTTATAATAGCAGTAATAAGACATAATGGACAAATAATGAGCTGTTTCTTGTTTCCATTTTTTTGCGGAAAAAAATGAGATATCAACCAACAGGGATTCTTTTTCTGCTCGTCTTCCTTTCCAAGAAAGAAGGAGAAAAAAATGGGAACCGAGCAAATGCACTTAAAGTCTTATCAGTTGATTATGTGCTCCTTTTGCAATGTTAGAAGAAGAAAGCAACAGAGTAAGTGCAAAAAAATATGGAGTAGGCATCACTAACTACGCTCGATCATATTCAAACCCATTCATTTTTCTCGAGGGAATTTTCCCAAGTCCAAAGGCTGCTGTCGGGTATTGCAAAAATTCATTTTTTAGCATGAGACATATCTGAATGGTTTAAATAATATATTATACGACTCAAATTAGCAAAAAATTGTAATTAATTTAGCTTTAATCCTGCTATAAGAAGAATAATGCTATGATATACTGTATTTACAGTTTATTAAAGCCTCATGGCCTTCCCGTATCACAGATGCTTATCCATAACCTCCAACGCATTTCCTTATCCCATATGTAATTCACATGTAGGTATCCATACATTGTAAATAAATGTTTTGCTTGAAGTTAATTTAATTGAGTAATCTTCACGTATCTTCCTGGATAAAATACACAGTTGGCTATTAGTTCGCTACGATTAGAATCCATCCATGGGTGGTAATTATATCCAACTTTCAACTTTAATGTTCGCGTTAATTGTAGTTTGAAGATTTTTTTAAATACACAAAATGTGTTTTCTTAGTTACTTTAGTATATGAACCATGAAGATGAACTCGTCGTCAATTAAGACAAAATGTGAAGAGCAATTTTCAGCAGTGAATTATTGTTAGTTTATGTTACATCAATAAAATAGGTATGATAGAGTAGAAAAGCATATCAGTTCAAAAATATATGTAATAGGAAGTATTTAAAACAATTAGACTGATTATGAGCTAATGTTGTTGGGTACGTGTGAGGTAAATTTGCCAAAGTGTTATTTACTTAATTTTGCCATGTCTTCCTCCAACATTTCAAGGGTGTAGCTCCCCTCTGTCGGCTCATAATTTACAATTAACAATTAACTTTGTATCCACTTCAATCTTGAACATATTTATTTATCAATCTGCCGACTTCTGTCACCCTATGAATATCAAAGTGTGCAATATCATTTCATTTTCCCCTGAAAATTACAGAACCAAGCAAATACTCTCATCGTGAATCATACGTATCAGAAATATAATGTAATGTAATGTAATCAACGAGTACAGTGGGTATACAAGTCATTTAGCTGTTGCTAATTCCCTTATAGTATTATTCACTTGTAGACAATCAAGGAGAGCCTGTCTACACATTAATTGTGGTAAGAACAGAGAATGATTTTTGCCATGATTCTTCTCCTTTCAAAGGAAGAGGTTAAAATTCAGGCAAAGCTATTATCCTAATAACTAATAACGTTATCATATCATGATCGACCAGTCCACATCAGAATGATACGAATATATGTACATCTACCGAGTGATATCATCCGACTACATGTAAAACTTGATATAGGTAATCATCATGATCATCGTCGTCATTAAGTTTAATCAGCAACATCAAAATTAAACACTGATAGTTAGCGTCTTGGTGATAAACGTTTTTCATTTCATTTATAAATATCATTTCCTCTGCTATATATTCCTCCTCCTTTTCTGTTGGGATTGCTGAGCAGTGGATTTCAATCTCATCAATTTTCCTCATCATGTTCTGTTCCGAAGAAAAAAGGAATTGTTATTATACAAGAGGGAAAATTATTATTAAATACCCGGGCTGGCGGGCTAGTTGGCGACGCGATGGCCCGATGAGCAATCCAATGCAATCCCAACTGGCCAAACAGAAGAAATAATTATTTTATTTTAAAACCTTCTCGTCGACTGAGCAAATCCACCACTTAAGCAATAATTTTCTCAACACATCGTGGACAGGAATTAAGGCAAGAGGAAAACAAGCCGACTTGAGGCCTGAGAGTTTGAAGCGAATAAAACGTGGAGTCCATCATAGCTTTCATATGAGTTTTTGAACCTTTTCACTTTTCTTACTCAATCTTAATCATCATCATCATCCGTAATAATAATAACAGCATTGGAAAATTGTTGGAGGAGTAGACAAGCCACCAAAGCTCTCCCTCCATTGATTGCTGGGTCGTCCACCCAATTCGTTGATTCATTTTCAGCCTTTTTTTCCTTACGATCATCGTCATGCTGCTGATGACGGGCTTTTGCTTGCTTGAGGTTGCGTGCGTGCTTGTACTTTGGCTATTGATGTTCAACTTTTTCAGTACGTCATTTTTTTTAAAGTATAAATGTAGTATAATAATATAATGAATTTTTTTAGGTAATAGCATCAAGAGTTTAGTGGTTCATGGTGTTATGCTATGCTGCTGGCTGCTTTTCAGCCTATGTGCAGTCTAGTGTGGTGTGTGTGCAGATAATTGCTGAGCAGTTTACAGGTAATTATTGTTAGTAGCAATGCTACTCATATTTACCTTCTCCTTTGCTAACCACACAATGAATATTTACATGAAAACACTAGACAATCAATTATCCTGATATGCACAGCACTATATAAGTAAAGGAGGCTACAAAATGCTTGTAAACTACTTTACTTAAAATGGTCAAAAATGTGGGGGATAATGTACATGATTTTTTTGCGCAGAAAAACAGGGAAGCTATGAGCAAAATGTTTGCACTAATGCTGTGAGCATTTAGCAGAATGGAATATGACCACAGGATTTCTAGCATGATGGACAGTACCACCAAGCTCCAGATTTCACATTGTTATTGACGTCCTCATATCATCCCCGTCATTCGACCGTGACAAAACATGCACTCGCCATCAAGCTCGGAAAGTGATGCTCAAACTGGATCAGAAATCACACGATAATGTAGGAAATCTAATTCCCTAGTCCAGGCTATTTCCAGGAGAACATGTGTTCTACAGGGTAAGTACATAAGCAGCGAAAGACGTCATGTAGTGTTGTTAGCCAATATTAGCAAACCAGATGAAATTTGTCGGCTCGATTTTAATGGACTTTCCATATCAGAGACTGAGATCTCCGAATAAAAATCAGCAACACTCCCACCATCAACTCGTAAACTCTTTTGTATAAATCTCCATATAAAATAAATTTATTGAAATCAATTAATTACACGGGATTAGAAAGCAGCTCCAACCCCGTAGTCAAAACCATGCGTGCTACACATTAAGAGACCCTGGCCCGTAGCCACTTAGCTGCCTGGAGCAAAAGCGTATCGCAGCGTAACACGGGAGCAGTTGCTTGCCTGTCTTAATTTCTTGTAGTAAATTAATAATAATCCAAAAACGTTTACCTGAGAGAAAAAAATCCCTTCACAAGAAAAAATACAAGGATTTTATAGGAATAGCTAAGAATGGAACGTACAAGTCGTAAAAATTTTCGTGTAATATAATAATGGATATGAATACTTAAATTGGGAAAGAGAAAAAAAGGAGCTTTCCTCGTATTAATATAACTTGGTAGAGGTGGTCATGCTAAGGTAAGAATAGAATAAGCTGCTAAATGCTCACCTTTTTATATTTATAAACTGACCAAGTGAGTGAAATGGGTAAGCCCAGTAGCATTTGTGGGCAGATGAAATGAGCAGGAGAAGACAGAAAAAAAGCCTTTTACCTTCTTCCCTTCCATTATTATTATGTATTACCGGATTTTTCCCCCTTTTCATGATCATCATGATTAAGTACGATTACCAGGACCAGTGTACTAACTAACGAATATACAGAGATATGTGAGCAGAGTCGATTATTATTACAGATATGATTTTTAAGCTAGGTATCAAAACCTGCCCGTTTCCCTCAACAAGTTCACCTCGCTCTTTCGCACAAAATTACAGAAAGTAAGACTACTGCATGGCTTACTGCAGGTTAGCTCATATGCACTTTAATTATTATTAATCGCTCTGTTTGTATCCCAGTGTGTGTGGCAAATATACTCAAGCTTTCCAGTCAGCAAAAGGAGGAAGGATATAATGAGTAATAGGCAAATCGACAGGGGCATAGATGAGGCTCATCCTAAGCAAAACGTATGATTAGAGTGGCGACAACCACTGTTAATTTCGGATTTATTAGTGGATATCTTTAGACAGCTAGCTTGGAAGGGGGAAATGCAAAGAAAAAGTATAAAATTCGAGTTGAATCCACAATCCACACCAACATAGCAGTCCGGCTCAGATGAATGAATAGAACATAAGTGGCTGACGATGAGAGAAAAAAAAGTTTTTGTGCATGCATGAGCAAATTAAAACTTGCTTTGGCTTGCTCACCTTTACTTCATCAGCATAAAAACTGAACGTCTACCATTCAATTAGAAACTGAAACAACTTGGGGATTGGTATAAAAGCTCGTTTTATTACTGGAAAATGGAGGAGAAATACATATCATACCATCGAGGATGCTGATAGTGAGTAATCATCAGCAAATAACTTCAGAGGGGAAAAAATGCAATAATAGTTATAACAGTTTATAATTTTTTGCGGCTGTCTATGGAAGAATAGAAGATGGGCGAGTTATAGTTTCCCTGTCACTCAAAAGGGCTTCAAAACACACAAACATATCGTATGAATCTAGTTTCATGAAACAATGGGATAAGTAGTCTCTCAACTCTTCAAAACATAATTTTAGACAAGCAATTTGTCCCTAGTTAAATCTCGTTCCCACCAAATCAGAGGTGCTTACAAGGAAAAAGGGGAAGATGCCACATAGTTTATTACACGATGTCATTGTCACTGTCATATTATACTCTTGTTCAGGGATAGCAATTTTACAGACATCTTCAAACAGCCACCAGTCAGTCAGTTGTAGTAATAGCTACTCGTATTTGTCATGCTAATGTTGAGGAGGGAATCCCAAGTAAACTATATGGCGTTATTCTCACAATTATGATTGTCATCCCTGTGGTTGTGTAACAATAATATTTACAGTTTTCTAAATTTCAATATGTCACGGCATGGCAGTAACCACACAACTCCTGCTACTTTATTCAAATAAGATACACTTGACTTCAGTATATTAAATCCCGAAATGGTCTTTAGTCCTTCGCGTTTTATTACTTTTAGGTATGGGGCTCTTCTGACGTTATGTCAACTGTGTCGACAGAGCCTTCAGAAACTATTTTTACCTGGGAAATCGTAAATGTCAACGCTCATATGCTGTGGAAAACTGATCACGTATTTCGGTCATTGTCAATATTTTATGATCTCTGAATGAGGATAACGAAACGCGTATCGCTACGTGTTAGTTTTAACAGCGAAGCAAATTAAAACATGCTACTGATGCGCTACTAGTTTTCAGAATCGTATGAGCATTTTCACACCTTTATGTGCATAATTATATGTGCAACTTGCGTTTCCTAAGCGGTTCACCAGCTTCCGGTACAACAAAAATTCATTTGATTTTAGAACTGTGGATTGTAAAATGGAGAGATATCGTCAATCAATAATTTACGTTGTCGTAAAATCCCCCAGAAACAAATGTGAAATCCTTCTACTTGGTTTTATAATTAGTAATTACGTTTAACCTAATAAATTAATGATATACGATTGGAATACAATTACAAGGCTTTTATCACTCAGCGCCCATGCAGGCTGCGAGAATCACTTCTTGTCATCGTTTAATTTGTATTCGAGCTTGTAATTTTTTCTACATTATACATAACATTTTATGTGAGACAACTCGACTGTGTAAATGTGTTATATTGGTTTTTGAAAGTAATAATAATAAAGTAATAAAACGACGTGAAGAATAGCTCATCAGTTGCCAGTTTACAGATTCTCCTTCCCATGTATTTACTGATAATTAACTTTCAAAATATACATTCGGTATGGCTTGGGTATTGTGTCGACGACTGCATCAAGCCTAATAAATGTAACAAGGTAAGAACAACTTGTATGGGCTAATTTGTGTGTAAAAGCTTCATAAAAATGTACTCTAAAGAGTTGGAACACTTGTCAATTAGGATAAATTAAGACATTCGAAAACACGGACAAGGCCGATTCATCTTTGAATTCTGATGGTAGCAGTGTGAACAAGTATTTAAGCTAAACCAGAATCTTTTTTACCAATCCCTATATTAACAATGCAGCGAGCTCTATCCAGTAGTTGCATCGGGACAGGATGAACATTTCGTTTAGGTAACTAAAAGTGAACATTTGAACAAGATCAAGTGTCAAAAATTGAAACGTCAGGTTTGTAGGACAAATAATTGACTGAAACTGAGCTAAAAAAAATAAGGGTTGGATTTCTCTCTGTGAAAAAAACGTATCAAAACAGTTTTTTAAAGTGGTAGTCAAATTCCTGTCTCCTGACGAAAGTCACTGCTCCTTTTTTGAGGCACAAGGCCTCAACGTGTTGTAAACGCTTTTTTACATCAAATTCAGCTACAAATATTACTTCATTTTAAAAGCTTTATTCATTCTTGTATTTCTGACCAATTTACGGCTACCTGAATTTCTATTTAAATAACATGGGAAATATTCTAATTTATTCTCAGCCGTAATTTATGCTCAATATATATGCCGGTTTGGCTCTACTACTTAAATGAATCACTTTTAGCATGGAGTCAGTCTCAACGGAGCCACACGTTTTTGATCCCGTTTTACATTTTGGTTGCAATGAAGTGTGATATTACAAAATTAGAACAAATATACCCTCCATTTAAATGCAACACTTTATGTCTTGATTCATTAACATTTTTGGGAGTTAATGAGATGAACTCTGCTACAATACAATGCAGAGGGATAACATCTTAGGTCAAATAATGATGTGCTAATGAAGGGAAGCTTTCATCCCTCATCATCATCATCATCATCATTCATCCCTCATAAAACAAATGCATATATACTCGTACCGCTACTAATGCAGTGGAACATTGTACACTAAACTAAAACATACTTAATTAGCTCTCATAACATCACACTATATTTTGTCTACACCTGGCCTCTAGTGCATAGGAACTAATCCTAGAATAAAACCGATTTCACATTCATTAATAAAATTCTATATTTACTCGAAAGACAAACGATTTACATAAAACTAACTGAACGACTTTTTCCACCTTGCCACTCACCACTTTTTTTTGCTTTTGTCAGCAATAATTGAGTTTGACGGAGGACGCATGCATGAATGAAAGCTTAGGAGTAAGTGAAACTGACACAAAACACATATATCTAATCAACCATCCCTTCAATTTTTTCTGTTCTCCCGACTCTCCTGACTCCCGACCCAATCAGAGAAACCAACAGAGGAATAAAAAAAATATATAATCTCGCCAGCGAAATGATTTAATACTACTTAAAATTCAAACCAATAAATGAATCCATCTAGTTCTCTCCACTCACTCATTCATCATCGAGCCTCCTCGTGAAAGCCAGATTATCAATGAAAACTCGACTCTCGTCCCCATCCGTAGTAAACTGGCCAACAGCCACTTTTTTATATCAATTATTTTATGCCCACTTTTTTTACCTTGGACCTTTACATTTTTTTATGGACCTCTCTCACACTCTTACTTTTTTTCCTTTTCACACTCCACTTTATAGATATATACGAGTATCATCTCATCATTCATCCCAGATTTTACTTACCTACGACCATTTTGTCAGGCCGGAGACTGCTCTTGTTTGTGTAAAGTATTACATTTCAGGTTAAAATTGCTCTTTTTTTGTCATCCCATCCCAATTTCTTCCTTATTTACCAGGAGGGAGAAGATGAATGAAAAAAAAATATCCACACTTGCCTCCTCAATATATTGGAAGCTGAGTTTCTTCCCCTTCTAAAGTGACCAGAGAGAAATATATCGCTCTAAACGATTATAACGATAAACAAGAGGGATGTCGTCGGGTAGGCAGGTTAAGTAGAAGGGGGATTAAAAAAATACTGACAGATTGCCCTTTAGGAAGAAACTAGCCGTACACAATGTCTACACACGTTTGATCTCCTTCCCTGATAAATAGCTATATTGTCTACTCTTTTAGTGTGAATAAACACAGAGGTAATAATACAAATACATAAAATGAATGATAAATATTATTAATCTGCCATCTTGCATTAAAGCAGTGGATCCCCTTTCTGTATCTAACGTCATCATCAAGAAACCCAAGAGCGGTATGAGCATGATGATGATCATGATCATCATTCATCAGTATAACTCATGTGTAGTTTATACCTATATAGCATTTTCCCTTTCCAGTCTCTTAACTAATATTAAACTTGGGATCTTGAGGAAAAGGCCGCCGACAAACTTGGTTCGAGCGACAGAACATGAAACCTGCTTTTCATCCCATTTCTCTCTCTCTTTCTGCCCTTTTAGTTATGGACTCGTTTTCTTGTTTTAGCACTTGACTCCGTCGTAGCGCACCACAACCGTCCAGTGCAATAATGGATAAATATATTCAACAAAACAGCTCAAGTTGAATGAAGACTTAGGCCGAATCAACCTTCTTCGTTTTTCATTATTAGCTCGAAACTTTACTCAAATCTAAGGAAAAATCTCTACTCGCTCAACTCCGCTCTCTGCTTACCTCTTCAAATGCTTTTTATCAAGAATCGCAAGAGTGGACTAAAACACCTTTCATGTCATCAGCGTTACACATCCACATCAAGAATCAACATCTCTTCCTAGAGAGAACTTGAATCCGGTGGTGGTGCTGGTGCTGATAGCTGGTTGACTGGTGCGTATAAAAACATAACTATATAACATAGTTACACCTAACAATCTAGTGCGATACAATTTTGTAGTTTTGATACACAAATGATGATGATCCATGTACATATTAGTGAAGATGGAATATTTTACCTCCACACATCTTCCCTTTTGATCTCAGCTCTACTTCCATTAATACAAAATGAGGGAGGGAAAAAAATTATCTTACGAGGAAGCAATATATTACGAACTTGAAGGAATTTTTTTGATAGAACGGTTTTATTTCGCACTGACTAGGAGTCTAAAATCCTTTTGTGTATCATTTTGGATTCAAAGTCAATTTTGTTTTGCAGAAATTGGTCTTTAGCTTTGTAATTGAGAAAAACAACTGAAGAGGAAGAGCTAGCCAAATATATTTACTTCTGGGGCACCTGAAAAAGTTCCCTTGTTGGTTTTTTCAAAAGGAGAAGCCGCTCCCAGTGACAAATAATAAAAAAGCGGACAAACTAAAGGTAAATAGGGACAATACATATAAAGTCATATAAACTATCTTCATGTCTTTCACCATGTCCATTTGTATCGTACTTTCTCATTGAGAAAAGCTTTCCTCTAACTACGCTTACTTGGTAGTATTTATATTATTGTATTTCTTCAAAAAAAAATTTGTTTATTAATATGATGGTTCCTATTCGAGTCTATATCTATATGATAGAAAAAAAATGGAAGTAATGTCTTCCCACCATTTTGTCAGGCCGTTCTCCCTCCAGCCGTTCCCGTTGTCGGCGATTTTTTCCCCGTGGGTCACCACACCCTGGATGAAAACACTTTGTTTTGGACTGATTTATTGAACAGATTTCCCATCTTGGCCATATATTCTCGAGGCCAGATGGACCCAATAACCACATCATCCTGTAATATTATACGAGCGTATAAAATAATGTCTTTTCGTTGCTCCTTTTATTCTCTCCTATTTAACAGACTCATTATTACTATTTAAGTACTTGCTTTTTTTTCTTAAAAAAGGAATGAAAAGCGACACACGGTCAGACGGGAAGGAGAGAACAACAGACGGGTTTAAGTTTCAGATGAGAATATTCAAAGTAGCAACATCATCACCCATGGAAAAAATAACTTCTCCTCTTCTACGTAAAGATGGTGATGATGATGATTATAAAATCGTCATTAATGTGGGAAATATACCCTATTTAAGTATTATATTATCGAATGCATGTCCCTTTCTCCCCAGCTATAACTGAAAGTGGAGCTTACATGCATGTTAACAGAAAGTTCACCCGAGTCGTCCTTTTTCTCTTCATTGGATTGTAACGAACGAGAGAAAATTACCCTTAAACTGCCCACTTATTATTAATAATTTAGCTTAGACCATTTCCATGTGTCACTCCTTTCCTGCATTCACGGCTTTTTTTCGGCGCTAACAATTGCTCACCTACTTCCCTTCCTTGCTCATCATGATATGATCGGGATGGTCATGCAATCGGATGCAATCCAGTCATAATTCGTGTTATTATTCATTGCACTCTTGTCAGATTCGGTCCATCATATGCACATTTGCATTCATACTTATTAATAACCTATACTAGTATTCCACCTGCTCTAGAAAAATGACGAACTGACCCTTGGCTTGCTACTTGGTTTTTTCTCTATCATGGAGCTCCCTTTCTCCTTCCATGTTCCATGAGAGGAAAAAGAAAAGAAAAAAATTAATTTTGATGAGGGAGGCGAACCACTGTGAAGTATTTAAATTGCATGTAAATACTTTGATAACTTCATCCCCTGTCATGCATGCAGGTTTTGGTATACCGATGTTGATTACTTTTTCTGTGGATGAGCTCCAATTATCGTGTTGAAGGCTTGGGCAGTAAGCCAAGGGTATATATAAACGCACGAGATGGAATTAAATATGAAAAGCGACACTTACAAAATACTCATCTTCTTTCACTATCTTTCTTAGGGGGAGAGGGGTCATCATCGTTGGGCTTATCATTGATATTAGATATGACAGGGTAGGACACTTTTCTTTTATTAACTGGCCGCGCGGCATCTTTCTCTATTTATGTCCCTTTTGGATCACCTTGTTTAACGGTGCAACATAGCCCATTTTCAACATGTATCTGGGGGAGAAAAAACTGGACTCATTTACCTTCCCTAAATGAAGTCTATATTCTTTTGAGAGGGCTCCATTAAGTACAGACAGACAGTTGTAGTTGTACAAACTACACTTGGATATATGAGAAGGGTTTAAATTAAAATTGGAGTACACGTATTAT
The DNA here is from genome assembly GCA_034696885.1 of Lepidocyrtus paradoxus. NCBI lineage: Eukaryota > Metazoa > Arthropoda > Collembola > Entomobryomorpha > Entomobryidae > Lepidocyrtus > Lepidocyrtus paradoxus. Next base: position 19,459 of record JAQGAH010000010.1, read on the forward strand.
AATGCTGGTGTTGTCTGGAATTACAAAGCGCACTTTCCAAAAAACCCATCCAACATGCCTGATCCAACTGAGCATGTGTGTATGGCCATATTAAAAGTCCGTTTTTATCACATTAAATGATCAACCGAATATTTTAAGTGTACCTTTAAATCTATCCAGTAAATTTCATTGAGTCTTGGATTGATTATATATAGGCTAGTTAGTTATATTAGTGATGATGATTGAAATATTTCCTTCCCTTCCCTTCCTCTGTCGGTAAAATCACATTCACCCCTAATTATTATATCACTCCCGATCGAAATCACATTAAAGTAAAACCAACGGAGTCAATAAAGAGGGTTGACGATGGGAGAAAATGGGTGTTATATTTTCTTCTTCTATCATAGGAAAGAAAACGAGGTAGCGAAAGGTTCCACTGCACCCATAGGGTTGGTGTGTAAGCAAGTCTTCCTCTTGAGAATTTATTTTGATGGCGATGCATTTGATGGGGATGATGATCAGGATTACGATCACGAGAGGAGGGGAAGAGGACTCAATTACCATTTTTATACATGTTCATGTGATGATGGTGGTGGCGATGTTGAAGAAGAAGGCGTTGCATCGTTATATTTATGATGTCGCTTATAAAGTACCTCAGCTATAGTTATGATTTTACAAAGATTCCTTGTCCGCCTGCCTATTTCTCTCTGACCAGTTCCTAATTTCACCCTTTTCAGCTCCGTATGTATGACATCCTAATAAAAAAATGTATTCAGCTATTCTTTACATAATAAAAATGTTAATGTATTCATTGACCATGTGAGCGAGCCGCACTTGGTTGACTGTGTGTCGATTCTTAACGACAAAACAATTAGCCTTTATATCATCATCATCATCATCACCATCTCATTTTCCTCCTAACCAGTCCCTTTACCTACTTATTCACAATTTACAGAGCACCCATACCACTTACGTTTATCCTATGAACTATATGATTAAATTAAAGTTACCTTCAGCCAGCAACTCATCCCATTATCCCTATCTACCTGCGTATTCCTCTCTATTTTCAGTAAAAATCAATTATATTCCCTCCAACAAGGCGAGTCTTCACATTTTCACCAAAATATTTATCATTATTGAGGACAAATTTGTGAAAAAATTTGTGAAATGACTCCATTTGGGCTTGATTGATATAGGGCATTGAATGGAAAGAGAATGAGCCAGACAGTCTCAATCCATTGAGAATAAATGTACAGATAAGGTTAATTTAGTTGCTCATCTTCCCTCCTCCTTTCCCTACCTGCGCCTCAATGCACTTATTGAACCTACTTGATTCCCAATGGATACTTTACGATTATTACTCAACAACAAGTAAAAACAGAGAGGGAGATGGAGATAGTGAGCTACTTTTTTTATTATCAGCAGTTGCTTTGCAATACATAATCCACTTACTAGTTTATAAGCTTGCTGGTCACTGCTCAGTGGCCATTTTTTGAACAGTATATAACACCTCCAACACTTCAGAACATGTGTGTACATAAGTAGACAGACACATTAATATAAATATTTTTACATTCATATATTAATTGGCTACAACTTAATTTAGCGAAAACCTCTTTTTTCCTTCAGTCACACTCGGTTTCCTCCCAACAGTTTTTTTTACAAAGATTCCTCTCCGTTATAATTGAAAATTCATGCTTGCTGTTAAATCAACAGAAAAAAATATATCTTTTTATTACTGGTCAACTCTCAAGAATTTTGTGATGCTCATGATCAGCTCGATCATCCCGGTACCCAAAAAGCTGTCGAGATGGATATTTTCCACTCTGTCTGAATTCGTGCATTGCATCCACTGAGCCAACTATCAGCCAACAAGGGAAACTAACGATTGGTCACAGTAATGATAATTAATTTTCACTCGGGAGAGCAGAGCACATCATTCATTTATCATCCCCTTGCACACCTAATATATATTTCATTCGATTAACTTGTTTATCCAAATGGCTCTTGTCTTCTTTTTATTTTATGCTAGCTTTTTTTTTTTTTTCGTCGACGGGTAGTACTCAGTAAGCAAGAGGACATCAGAAGACGTTCACCGTACGGTCTCATCGGGATGGATCGTGGTCAGTTTACTTTTACAATAAATGTAATTTATCTGGCTGAGAAGGGAATTGAGATAAAAAGCGCACGGATAGAGAGTTCTTTTTTTTCGCTAAAAGAACTTATCGATAATATAGACATACCTTATATATTTTTATGCAAAAATGGATAACTCTTAGCACAACTGAGAAGTGTGTAAATGTAGCCGTCATTCATTCCATAATTATCTTCAGCCCATACATTAGCTGGTTAACCCTTGAGCCTAGATCCATACATATCTTCTGTTACTTTTGAAGCGTCATCATCATTACTATATATTTTTTTAAATAGGTATGTATGTGCAGCCATCAGATCTTGTTGATTGCTCCATAAATAATTGATGCTTAAGCATGCAATTTTATTTCCTCACTCCTTTTACGGCTATGCTAAGGGAAAGGGGGGAATGTGAAATGAAATATAATTCTAAATAGTTACATTAAATTAATGCAGTGGAATGATTATTGCCATTTTTTTCTCTGCCTAAATATCTTTCTGATAAATTTCAGGTAAGAATACTCTAGTCTATCGTCAGTTCAGTCAGTTAGAGTTAAAATGGAGTCCCTTTTTGTTGATTATATTTGTTTTGACAGAGGCCCGTTGATTCCGTTGCGTTGGCTGGGTCTCGAGCATTTACGTATGTATCTTTTGATTATAATAAAGTAGATAAAAATAGTCATAAAAACGTATCTGTTTTTTTCTCTCTGCTCTTGGTCGTCTTGTTTACTATTGGCATTTATACGTTTCCCCTTCTGTCATTTTTATTTATTCCTGGTGATAATGATAAGTAAAGGTAGGGAAGGGGTAAGCAACATATCAGCGACTGTAAGAACGTGTAGGAAGGAGACGAGACTAGAGGCTGAGCGTATGAAATGAATCAGGGCTTGAGAAAGACAGAGTTTGTGCATATGCAAACATCCATAATTTTTCTCTCTTTTTGTCTCTCTGTCCTCTCGACTGTTGAGTAAAATAAGTGCAATTCCTTTCCTATCTCTGGCTCTTAACTAATCTAGTTTGTTGAGTTACATAAAAGCATTGGTGTGCATGAACTGAATTTAATTTTAGATAAAAGCTCAATAAATAAAAATAAGTTGTAATCAAAGCAAAGTCAAAGAGCAAAAGAGGAAAACCACTTTTTCAGTCAGAGAGATCATGATGAGAGGACAAGATTGTGGATGTGTGAAAGGAGGGAAGAGAAAGAACGGAGAGGGGGAAAAAATAAAAAAAAAATTGAAAGTTGAACTTTTAAAAGTACAGAATACATTAAAAATCGATCAGGGACTGATTTAAAACTGTATAAATGCATAATATATGTTCATAGCGAATGCAAAGCGAAAAAAAAATAGGCGTAGTCAATCTTTTTTTTTCTCCTCTTTTTTGTCCTTGTCATCAGACACTGCTCTGTAGAGTAAATATATATATGCGATGACAACTAACTTGAAATAGTGAAGGATGTTGGATCATGTCCCTAAAAATTGTGTGGTTTTCTGGGCACTTCAGCTTTTAAAAAGCAATCACATTAAACAAGAATAAAATGAAGAGGAGGAGGACCACCACACGTCTATTAAGTAGTGTATTGATTGTTTTTTTCCAAATAGTCAACATTTTCTCCTTACCTTCTGAGATGAGTCTTTCGCGGATCTCCCAGGCAAAAATGGTAGGGTTCTCTCGTTTGTACTGTTCAATTTTGGCGACGACAGTTGGAGTGGCCACCTTGGGCTTGCTTCCCCCAATTATACCAGGTGGTCTTAGTGATCCTGCTACAAAATGTGAAGAAAGGAGGGAGAAAAAAACAGACACCAAGTTAGTAAGCTCTGACTCTGCTCTCCTGAATGTAAAACATATCATATATATATTTTTAAAGACATAATAAAGTACATAAATCTACAGGGAAAGGCTTCAGCTCCAAAAAGTGAAGAAACTGTTCGGCTGATTTTATGGTAAAGTCGCAATACTATCGATTGTCGGGGGCAGTCACTTGGGCAGTCTGAGGGAAAGGATTGTATAATATGCCTACTTTTCATATCATGTCTCAGGTCTCCACCAGCGTTTGTTCTGAGAACGTACCGTCAGTAATGAAAGAGCTTATGTCGATATGTCTATTTTTATGAAGTACTAATGGCCATTGGGGAAAAACGCAAGAAATGAGAAAATTAACACGAACATGGTCGATAAATGTGGTGCGAATTTTTTCCACTTTTCATTATTTCCAGCATCTGCCGGCTTAAATCTGTTTTTTAATAGAGATATGTGGACATGTTACATAATGCGGATATTATGAACATGCCATATCATCTACAATGAGAGGTTTGCGCATTTTCCTTCATCTGTCTCACTCAAGGACCCTGACTCGACTCCCATACTTGAGATCAGCCTGCTAACAAATTGCAATATCAAGAAAGAAAAAATTACCACCTCCAGAAACTCAATTACAAGTATAGAGGAGTTTTGCAAAAATCCGCTCGACTCCTTCCCATCCCCCAAAAACAACTCAACTTTTCGTTCATCTGTCAGTCACTCAGGAACAGAAGTCAAAACTGAGAAACAATTTCATTAAATGATGACGATGATGAGAAGATGATATTTAATTACAGTTCGGTCAGCTTTTTTAGAGGAAAAGAAAAAAAAAGCTGAATGGAGCCAGAAAACCCACAGTCAAGTATCATATCAGGATCATCATCATCACCCCCAATTGAAACCCGCAGTGCGAGGTGGAACTCTTGGGAAAATGGTAGCCACACACACAGCTCAACACTAAGACATGGGGTTGGGCAACCAGCAGGTTTGATTATTTTAAGAGGATTCCATTCATTCAGTTTCTCATTTACTCCCTGCGCAAACCTAATTAAGTCCATTTAGTAAAAATAAACATTCACCCTTAAGAGCTCGGTAAATGACAGCCAAAAAAAATCCAATGATAGGTGGATGATAATGAAGTTCACATAAAATAACACGACAAAGCATTAGATGCATACCGTGTGCTCGCACATTTCGACTTATTTGGTAATGGATGAAAAAAAAACTGTATTTAGAGCAAATAAAAATAAAATGCCACACGCAAAGCATGCTTTAAAAAGGAAATTGTGAAGCCATCATATTAACATTTTTATAATTATCACAATCACGGTGATGAACCCTGTGTGGTTTCATGAGTTTTTACTTGTGTGAGCCAGTTTTTGGCTGACTGTGAAAAAATGAGCACGAGAACCGTCAAAAGTCGTCTCATTTTTTTGGAGAGTTTTCTCCACTCTTTAAGCTCAGCCAAAGGGACATTCACATTGCCCCCAAATGACTTTGAAGATACATGTATAGAGATACACCCCTAAGAATTGACAATTCAAATATAAACGTAATTATTTTTGTCAAATTATAATTCCCCTAGCTAGTACTTGTATGAAAAATAATCATGTAATTTTGAAAATTTGATGCCAGTTGCAATCCATTCCAAAACTCAAGACATTCCTATTTATTGCCAAGAACAAAAATGACGTGTTCCGGCGATATCTCCGTTTATAATAAATTACTAAATTCCGTTAATGTCTGGTTATAAAATTTTTTGAATGGCATCGGGTACTATTTGGACTGCACATTGTGAAATGAAACGATGCAAAATAATCATATCATTATGCTCATTCAACATTAATAAAAGGAGCATAAATCCCCGCCTTTAACTGCATTATCATCACATTGTACTGTGGTTTGGCTAATGGGGTGTTGATGATGTAGGTGATAATGATTCGCACCAGGGTATGTTGTTAACTGAGCGTATTTTTTTTTAAATATAAAAGCTCATATTAACTGCATCTATCCAACCATGTCCACTTTCCTCCGCTGCAAGTCCTTTTTTTCTTCTCACTACTGAACGGATAATTGTGCCGTCTTTAATAAAAATAACAAGAGTATAAAAGCCGCCGCTCCTGCCACCTCCGCCGCTTGCTGCTACGGTTTTTTGTTCCCTAATTGTAAAGTAGCTGTCAACAAAATTGGGAGAATTCTTTTTCACTGCGACGACCAAGTGACAGGCTAGTAGTAAATACAAGATGTACACTTTTCAAGAGTGTGGATGATGGATGATTCTGAGACTTTTATTAAAGAAAAAAGGGTTCTTTCACCATCCCCCCATTCAGCCTGAGCAAAAGGATCTTCCAGGCGTATATATGAAATGGTCATAATTTTATTCAGCCAATTGTTATAAATGGTTGGTTTAACTTGAATGAATTAGCGGACTACCTACCTTGCTACTCACGTTAGTACATGGAAGCTGAATAAGATAATATTTTATGGGGATAATCACAACATGGTATTCATGAAATCCTATTTTTTATAGTATAATTATACCCCAAGTCACAATCCCACATTAGACAAGAGCTACCACACACAGTCAAAAACAGAGCATGTTGACTGCTCTCTGTATTTGCTGAGGCTATTTAGCATTCTTTTTTAATTGATGTATATCTCTGCATATCCTACCCTGTTCTCATAAATGTTCCTCTATCCGCACGACTTGCAACAATAAAATCACATTGAATTAGATGGACACCACTGTACACCATCAGCGAGCATCGTCCTTGGGAAGTTTTGCAAAGATTAAAGCAAATATATCATCATCATGCGATAATTTTGTTGAAGTAAAGTACTATCTGTGGAGTCAGTAATTAAGGAAATGCTCGAAACAGAGCACAGTAAAACAGAAAAGTTTAGCAAAATGCAAATACAATTTAGTAATCCCTTCCTCTGACTTGCCTTAATACGGAGTCAATGAGACTATGAAGTGGAACTGCAAGATAATCAAGGATAAATTGAAGCCGGTTTAGTTCACAACTATACATAGGCTTTCATTCCCTCCGTCAGCGTCCTTTCGTATAAAATTAGTTAAAACTTTAAAGACCGCTTTTTTCCCTCTGTGAAGACCTAGTCCCTCTCACAAGAGTTTGAAACAAGTGGTGTAGAATATATATATTTTTTTATCGTTTCGTATAATAAGGCTTGAGGCAATGAGGGAGCGTGGTGGTGATGATGGTGTTGGTGTTTTCTTCTCTCTTCAAATCAAAATCAGGTAGGTAGGTAAGTAAAGGAATACGTACAAGTCAGTCAGACACACAATAATAATAATATTAGATGATGATGTCTGTTTTTATTTAATGGATTGACCCTCCTCCCTCCACCTCTTTTTTTAACCTTTTTCCCCTTTTCCTTTCTCACTCCTACTTGAAAAGCTCAAAGAGAGAAAACGCTGTTGTTATAACATTATAATACTTAATGGATCATGATGGCTGATTAGTGATAAGGTGGACACATTACCCCGGTAATTAACACCGGCTCATCATCATCCTCAGTGTTTTTTTCTTCTCCTGTTGTTTCCCTTAAATATATTATCCCTGCGAGCAACAATCAAATTAGGAAGGGTTTACAACAGGCAAACTGCCTCGCCATGTATTGCTCCAGCATAGTTACTCTCTGTCCTTAAGCTGCAGTGATGACGTCTGTAGTTAACCCAAAAACAAGAGAAAGAGGAGGAGAGGTTGGAGCAAGGAAGTCCACCTTATCAGCTCTTTTTATAACTTAATGTTCTTGCACTCGTTTTACACTCCTTTAGTTCTTTAAAAGGATGAAACTGGAAATGTCTCTTTCAAGCACGATGTAAAAGATCCTCTTGCAGTCTACAGTAATTTATGCAAAATTCGGAACAATTTTTTTATGTAGAAATAATTGAATTTGTTCTCTGCTTTGGGATGAACGCTTTCCCAGAATAAATGAGTGGGCTGTTGGAGGGAGTGGTGGGAGTGAAATTGAAAAATAAGGAGCTTTCCAAATAGTATGCATGTTCCTTTATAGTTTTCTTTACGACAGCTCGGTAGCCATTTCTAGGTTTGTATGGTTAGTGTGTGTGTGTGGTAACCAAGCAATTATATTTTTATGAGTATGAACCACGCTTAAAAATATTCTAGAGCTCTGGATCTAGCAGAGCCGAGTATAAGGGGAAGCTGGTGATGTGTGTGGTTACTTTTGGGGAGTGATGTGTTGTCGGAGGAAGCTCATTCCACTTTTGTAAATTTTGATGAGGATTTCTCTAATTACACGTGTCAATAACATAGGAGGGAATATAATAATACCTTGTTAATTCTTGTCTTCCTCTTCACCTGACGTCACTTTTGTGTTTTCAAATAAAATGGATGCTATGAACGGAGCCCAAAATACTTATGAAATTTCGTTTGTAATACCAAAAGTCCAAAATATCGGTCGTATTGAATATGAAAAATTATTTCATTCGTAATATATTTTGGAAAATGAGTAGTTATTGTCGATGCACTAAACAAAACACATACCTTTGGAATTAAGAGCTTAAGCCAAGCCATACAATACTAAACTATCTTTACAGCTACCAGACAACCAGACACATAACTATGCGTTGTTTGCATGTGGCAAGCAATTGTTTACGTCGAAACCAAAAAATTAGAGTTGATAAAAAATGCCAAACAATGTTTCCTTCACTCCTAAAAAATTCACCCCACCACGAGAACAATGATGGGAAGCAGAGTTTTTCCCTGAACGTAGCCAATTTTTGTCATTTTACAATTTTTTTATGAACTTTTAAATCACGAAGGAGGGCCCTAAAGAATCATGTACTAAACCGAGAGAGTCCACAAAAATAACTTACAATTACACATAAAGGCTTCTAGCATGCTGAACCCTCAACATCAGAGCATTTTGCTTATGACGGTTTAATGATAAGTTAAAGCTTGATCTCAAGATAACGAAATAAGTGGTAGAGAGCAGAGTAGCAAATCTTTCTGCCAGTTTTTTTTTTGCTATATGTCCATTACCGAAACATAGTTACCTGATCTCCACACCTCATCATTTCTTTTCATCGCCGAGAAGTGCAAGTTTCAGTAGTTCAACAAACCAGTAGTAAGAAGCGATGAAGAAAGAGGTAATGTCGGCAGAAATAATGATATTGCTAATTACAGGGTTACACACACTCACAAAAACTTTGTTTGCTCACTCACTCGATTCTCGTCTATTTTCCTCGATGAGAGACTCCGCCGTTCCAAAGGCCTTCCCATTTCACTACGCCTTTTTTCTAGATTTAATAACAACTCTTTAAAAATCTATCATTAAACTAAGCAGTCAACTTAGCAAGTCAATAAAAATCCTGTAGAGTCGAGCCCTCTTGTCATAAACGCTCATATTGGCATCCCCCCTCAAATATATATTTTACGCGAGAAAACAATTCACAGTTTGAACGCAAAGCTCATAAAGTCCTCTTTTGTTGCAGGCTACGCATTAGCCGAACCCATTCAGTTCCCAACATTTGGCAAAAGTATGTTGTAAAACTCGTAAAAACAGCTCATTCTTTCAAGAACTAGAAATACTTAATTGTTCCATAACATATTTCAGTTCTTCTTTTTTTTCCCCAAAAAAAGGAATATCATCATCATCATCATCTCTGTTCATCTTGAAGCAGATCCCTTTCCTTACTACTTAAAAAGAATTTTCTCACAAAGGAAAAATTGGCAAATATTATAAATGAGCGTATTATGTCTCTCGACCTGCACATATCATCACGGCCATTTTCAACCCATTTTCACATGCTAAAAACCAGTCAAGCGGATTTTCTCATGTAAAACAGCATATTATTACTAGTACATATTATTATTTACTGCATGCATGTAAAATAACTATGTACTTTGTTAAACATCGGCTGGCGACAGCATGACGAGCTTCACCTTTTCCTTCCAAGACTGCATAAAAAAGTACATATCAATCCTAAACTTAACTTCACAAGGACTCAAGCACCTTCCTTCTCAGCTCAGTCAGCCAGCAGCACATTAAAATATATTAGCAAAGGAGTAAAAAATAATAATAGCCGTAGTATAAAATACATTGTTTTCGTCCTCTTTTCTCCCTTTTTCGTAGCAAAAAAAAATAAACACTTTTCTTTTCCGCGAGCAGAGAAACACAACATTTCATTTCATGTATTTATGGAGTTCAGCAGAAACTAGTGTAAAATTGGCCATTCCGTCTGGAGCTGGACAGATTATTTCTAGCCGACTGTTGACTGCTATGTAGGTATGACTGGTTTTTCATTCGGCTTGTCTGGCATCCAAAAATGAAAAGACGCTGAAACCACCACGGAAAAAAAACCCGAGCCTTACTTAATATACGAATCTTTCTTATACATTATAATTTATAATATTGTTGATTGGTTCTACTTCATTTCCCCTTGCTCATTATTGCATTTCTCACACTTCACAAACAACGGTGAAAATGATAGGGATATCGAAATATGAGAAATGGTCATGCATCTCAACAGCCCATCAAAGGCTCAAAACATTGAAAAGCGTTTAAGTCTAATTTGATGTACTTATGTAATGTGCATGTATTGTTTAGGAATGAACTATTTCATATTTGAAAAAATAGAGTTGATGCATTGCAACAAGATCTGAAAGTATGTTTAGTGTGTGCGTGCATATATCTTGGTTCGGACACAACGGAAGGATGGTTGGAGACGACTGAGGGAGATGTTGATCACAAGTGCTACCGCTAGTATGATGACGGCATGTGTGCAAAAATGTTGTTTTATTTGGTAAGATTAACTGACCGACACGCTGAAAAAAGTTGAGTAGAAGTGGTACCGCCGCCAACATCCCCATCATCTCCAACACCCATCATCCCCGACTCTAATCCACCGTTGGTCATCCCCATCATCCCTATATAAGAGTGTAATAACACTTTTTTGGGGGGAGAGCTGGGAAATGGCATATGCATAAAAGGTATTTTTTTTAAATAGTGGAAATTACTGTAGGAAAAATGTTTTCTATGTTGATACCAGTATGCTCGATGAAGAAACATGCATCTATTTAGACATTTTTTACAGAGAGGAAATATATTATTCATGACTACATTATCATCTGACGGATCAGCTTGAGGAGTATAAGTGGTAACTTGAGAAGAAGACGGATAAGTTGAAAAGGATACGATAAACGTGCACTTGGATAATGTGTGGGTTTAGGTAGGTTCAGAAGGCATTATATTTTCATTAGCGAATCCACTTGGTTTTTTTTTGGCAGTATGTGATAATTGCATGCAACGCATTATTTAGCATGGCCAATTCCGTGCAAAAAATGCTGCGAAATTAGATAGGTACTTAATTTTATTTCAGTTTAATGGTAAATCGTAAAAATAAATTAATATGTAGTTTATAGAGGACAGGATCATTCACACCATTTAGATATTTCATGAATGAAAGCCTGGCCTTTTGCGTTTCTCCAAATCTCCCATCGAATTTGTCTGCGCGAGTGATGGGCTCAAGTAGTTTACAATCTTTATATTGGCTAATGTAATAAAACAACTTTTCGCCTTTAACGCTTTCCTACCCTTCATTACTATATCACCGCAACATCAACAAACACCAACTGAACCATTTTGTCATTTAGGCAGGGATCATGAAACACCTTCGCTTCGCAAAAAAAAACATGCATATCATGTAACCCCATATATTATTTTCTATGTTCCATTCCTCATTGAATATAAGCTGAATATGATCATGATCACACTTGTCGTTTGAGAACGGCAGCAAGAACTGAGCTGAGGAGGATATTTATTTGTTTTGTTTATTCTACCGCTGCCTCTTTCAGTCCTGATTGCTATTCTGATTAGTCTGCTTTTCACTAGAGCTGTCTAAGTAGTGTCTGAAGCGGAAAAGGAGCAAAGTTATGTAGATTTTAGCTGGCAAATTTCAGTAGAAACTGGGGGAATTACCACCAGTAACTTTTGCATTTCAACTTACACAATTATAAAATTGCTTATAATTTGTTGACACAAGTTTTGAGATTTTTTTCGCCGTTGTTGTTGGGTTATGCAATGATTTCCAATACTTTTTTTCTGGCGATTTGGAATACATCTAAATCAACTTAAGATTTCTTATGCGTTTGGAAAGTCAAAGTAATATGACAAGACTACTGACTACAGAGTACCAGTAGGATACTTTCCTTTCAATTTCATCAGCATTTTCATTAAGATGATGCTGATAAACTTTGGACAAAGTAAAGTGCATTAAAATGCTAGAAATTTGGTTCAGGGTCCTCTTCATTATGTCCAATTATTCCTACGGGAAACAGCAATAGTGCTGGAAGGCAAAGTTATAAACGTAAAAGCAAAGATGAAAGTAGCCTAATTCTTGGATTTTAAACTTTTGTTTATGTTAAACTTGCCTAAATATTTCAATTTTACTTATTTATATAATTAAGCATATATAATGAGTGCAACGTTCCTTATTAGCATTCCACAACAGTTACATTAAGTATTAAAAATTCTGGCCACGACATTTCTCACACTTTGTCGTATTTTTCGATAAGCATGCTACCCTCACTCTGGACATTTCCTTCATTACAGAAACTAAAAGCAACAATGATGTAAAATGATATGAGATCGTAAAAATTATCAGATCAGTTTTTTATCTCTTTTAAATAATATGGGTGAGAGTATCCATGTGGAGGAAGAAATTGAAAAGTGATAAAAGATCCACTGAAAAAAGTGGAATAATAGTAACAATTTAGGGATTTGCTTATCTGCTTGGCTAAAGTAGTCGGATTGTTTTTAAAATGAAGCTACAATGACTTTAGCCAGTTTTCTAAGGAATTCCCGATAACGGAGTTTGATACCCAAGTTTGTTTTTGTTATTCGCGAATTTTGTTTCGCTGTAATAGATAACCATCATAATAAATTTTGCGATTCCTCCCCTCATCAAAAGCAAATTACGCACGTGTCAATGTTCATTACTGTAGGGCCAAAACAGGATAATAATCAGGACGAATATAATTAATTTTTTTAAACCCAAGCATATCTAAGCCTTCCTTGCTCAATGCAATCCCTCACACATTTCTCAATGTTAAGCCGCGCAGTGCAAGTTCCCTAAATAATTGTATGCAGGGATGATGATGCTGCTGATGGGACAGCGTTGATCAAAGTTTTAACGATTAAGAGGCCGTCAGCTCTCATCATCATCATCACCCATCCTCCTTCACCCGTTTATACGCTTCATTCTCCTTTTCTCTCACTCCGCCGATTCTGACAACTAACAAACAAACTAACCTGCCTCCCTGCAAGCCATTAGATGTAATAGAAAAAAATCCTCTGTTAATTTATAAAGCTTACCACACATCATCATCGCATCATATCAATCCTTCCGCTCCTGAGGAATGTAGGCATGAGTCATTTATTACTTGCATTTTACCATTTCCTACCCCACATCATCATCGCCAGTCATCACCTCCTCTCATCATCACCACTTCTGCATCCGTAAATGCCTAACTTGAAACTAGACAAACTGCGACCACTTTTAAGTTTAATGACTACCATCATGTTTCTCTTGGCATACGCTGCGAGAAAATATGTTTTAGTGCTTGGAAAAAGCTTGAAAGGTGGTGAGCGCAACGAGAAAAAAAAAGTATTCTGGCAGAAATTAGAATAGCTAAATGAAATGAAAACTCATTATCATCAGCAACCGCAGAGCTCGCTCCAGTGTAGCCACAAGCTGAATATTAATAATTGATTGATTACCTCCCTTAACTATATACACTTTACTACAGCCACCACACCACCACCACCACCACCTACCATCAAACCAAGTCCGACGGAGAGGAGGAACGAACGGTCGGACAGACAGTAGCGAAAATTATTGTTGACGTGTTTCAGATTTTTTCTTCACCTTTCATATTTTCTATTCTAGTCCCTATATATATGTATATCTGATTTGGCATTGCTTGATCTTAATCATTCATTTAGTTACGATCATGATGAAGATGATGAGCTTGTTGATGAGGTATTAAAATTCTTCACTAAATGCTCGCCTCTTTCTGCATTTTGTGGCCGTGGAGGATGATGATAATGATGGCGATGAGCCTGATTATGATGACGATGGTGATACTGATGATGATGATGGGAGCACATGATTTAGTTTACAAATATAAATAATTTCATCTTCGTCGTTTTCTAAATCTGAGCATTTAAAATAATTCATGATGCTCCTCTGCCTGGCTACTGACTCCTGTTGGCTACCTGAATACTCCTTGGCAGTCCACACATCATATTATTCAGGATAGTTTACAGTCTCTTGTTGTGGAAGGAGAGAAGACGGAAAAAAACTGGCTCATTAGAAGGTTACCTTGATAGGCTTAGTCAGTGTCAGGGAAGGAGAGGGAGATGCGCATGCATTTAATAAGCGGTCTATCATCATCATCATTATAATCAGCCAAAACGGAGAAGTGTAGTTGAAGATGAGCTCCATTATCATTGTCTACATTTTCTAAAAATGCATGCATCCACCTCCTCATCTTTCCCAATGTCTGGCTGAGGGAGCTGAATCGAAAAATAGTAATGAAAATTGGGAGAATCGGATTTATTTTATGGATGAAGATAGGACCAGTGCATGTGATGTTATTTGACGCGAAAAAAATGAAGAAAACATATCACTTGTAACTTTCACGGCGACGACTAATAATAATGTATGGTGATGATGAGTGGGTATCACTGCTGTTCCTGTTGCATGCAGTGCCACAATATGCAATCCGGGAATTCGTCTCCACATCATCAATCATCATCCCCATCCTTTTTAATCAATAAATGGGTGATCTGGATTGGAATCGGAACATGGGAATCATATTTAGGTACAGAGTTTTAAGAGAAAAAGACATGAATCAGGAGTTCTGGGACGGGGGAAGATCAGGTTGAAAATGAAGCACGCATGCAATCATCCTCATCAATGGGCTAAATTGTAGGAGAGGGACGGCAACGGCAACACGGACATAAAGCTAAAAAGGTGCCTCTTTTTCGAGAGAACCTTTTTTCATTCTTTTGGTGAAAATGAGATGATCAATGGGAGCCCAATGATTTCGGAGTCGGAGTGAATGGATTATGTAAAAATCAACGCCAAGGCAAATTTAGATTCTGATACTACCTAACAGAAAGCTTTGCAATTAGATTTTAACCATAAGCGGCATCCACTGAAATTGGTGAGTACACATGACATGGTTTAAGTAGAATTGGAAGATAAAAAAAATCCCAAATTTCTCATAATTCAAATCTGTACTGAAATTTCGGTCATCCTATTCATAGATGCTTATGGAGTGACCAAAGAGGGCTTACGTCAAGACAAGAAACAACTAAACAACGATATAACTGGACACTTATCTATGATTTGTTAGAGCCAGATTAATAACATGTAAAGTCCTCCATGTCTTTGCCACCACCTTCACTTCAAATTCCCTTGCAAATGGAGCATGTCTACAATAAAAAACTGGGTGCTCTTTCCACAGCATAGTTGATTGCCATCAACAATCCTCATTTGACTTCTCCAAAACTAATTAAATTAATGCAAGTGCGAGGTTAATGAGTTTTTACGGTCTCACGTCGCCACGGCATTAGCAGGAGAGAGAAGTAAATGGAAGTGTTGGTTTTGTATGAATTCCTCCGTATCTTTTCACCAGGAGCAGCAGCGCCTAATTAATGTAGGGATGAAATAACGACTCGCGACACATCATCATCATCACTACCATGGCCATCATCCACCACCACAATTCCCACTTCAACTCACAAGGCTGAAATAGCTCTACGAACTTGAACAAGTTTACAATATTGCGTGTGAGTTTTAATGCATTTTTATTATTATGCATGATGATAATAATGAAGATGAGTGAAATTGAATGCCAGAACTATATCTCAGTTTATCGTCCATGCATAACACGGGCATTATTCTTGCTCTCATTCTCATACCACGGATCTAACTTGCTTTAGGTTTTACTACTAGGTTCCGACAGCCGTATACTCTGTCTCGCAGGCTGAGGCTGCCAAAACTATACAATTTCGAACAACTTCATAAAATACCTGTTCCATCATCAACAACACCACCAACCCATTCAATAATCATAATAATAAAGGCTAAGCACAATGCTAATCATCGTCGAGGGAGTAAAAAGCTACGGGCTAAAAGCTCAAGTGTATCGAGATGGACACAGCAACATATAAAAAAGGAACTACTGATGATGGAGTCTCCATACACCATACCAACTAGGTTATTAAGTAAAGTAAATTGCCATAGGATCCTCCGAGACACTTATTTTACTGATGAATCTATGTCCTCCGCATTAAACTTTCGGAGTGATGTTGATCACGGCAATAATGTTGATTGTTGATATGATGGGATGACTCTGTGAAATGGTTGAGATGCCGACATCACAAAGTAGTAGGGAAAAGGGAAGAGCAGGAGCGAAATCTAACATGACTATATAATCCTTTCTCCATCGAACTTCATTTCCAGTCATTTATTTTTATTTTTATTTTACGCAGTCACAATTTTATTTTAATTGCTTCAACATCAACACTCTCCCCGTGTACAAAAAAAAACGTCTGCCATGAAGAAGGTAAAATATCCTAACAGGATTGATACTTGGTCACTTTATGCTTACTTAATATACAAAAGTGAATGAAATGAGTGTTTTTTTATATTATGCAATAATATTTATTACTGTAAAAAAGGAGAGGAATCGGAGGAAAGGTGATTGAATTCATTCAAGTGAGTAAACAAGGAGCCAGGCATATATGAATAGAGATGGGGATGATGGTGGCGATGATGATGATGATGATATTGATGACGGTGAGCATGTAAACTGGATAATGGACATAAAAAAAGAGTTCAAGCTCATTCCCCTTTTAGCTTTCATCATCAATTGGACAATTTTTTTTTTAAAAAGAAGAACTAAAACCCAGGCTCACCGACCACTGCTGCTACCTGAGGAGAACCGACGATGGTGATGATGGTGTCTTCACTCCGTAAACTTTTGCGGGAGTAAATAAAAGAATCGAGTCATTTACAAATGTGCTCATAAATATCGAGCAAGAATATTATCTCCATGATTAATGGTCTTTTGATTGGTTTTTACGCCTTACTCTCTGAAAATGAGACATTTTATGGGAGGATTGTTCCCCCTCCTTCCAGCACTACCCTAGTTGAGACAAACAACAAACAAGCGGAGACTCGGACCAGAGGACCAAGACCTAAACCCTTTTTTATGCTTTTTCTCCTGAGTAAAAATGGAACAAGAGACAGATCTGGTGTAAGCCATTTTTACAAAAATTAACCTACCTGTATGTAGGTAAAAGGAACATGCACATGGGTCGCCCTTTCATCCCATCACTTTGAAAGTTGACATGATACGACCAGCGACGAAGCCGTCGTCTTTTTCCAGACAATTCTCTTTTGTCTTTCCTCTCTTAAATCTGATGCTAAGGGCCTACCTGACACCAGGGTTTCAGAAGAATAATAATAATACTTGTTTCCCATAACATGAGTAATTTCCTTCTTACTCTGCTCTCATTTTTTTACTAGCGTTAGCTTTTTCTGGAGTGATCAAGCTCTCTCTGGATGGTAAACATTGTGACCTCTCCTTTGGGCAATGAGAAAAACGACGAGATACGTGATGTAGATTTCTGATAATAATGGTTTAAAATGTGAGTTTGTGCGAGCACATCACAGTGCTAATAATAATCTCATTATCGATTGTCTCCACATCCATCTCTCATCCTTCCCAGCCTTTTTATTACCAGAGGGATCATCACCTCACATCAATTCATCATGGTGCACTTTAAGGTACGTGTTCAGGGAAAGGAACCAAATGATAAATTGGCCAGCATAGGAAATGTTTGTTGAAAAAGTAGCGTAGGCAGAGCTACACATATATGAATATACAGAGAGTACTTAATAGAGTAATAATGGTTATTGTTTAAAAGGGGAAGGACAAGTACTTGAAACCACTCAATTATTTTATGTATTTTTACCTGGGAAAACTTTTTCTTTCTATCTTGCCTTTAATGGGAGTTGGAGAGTGTCAAGTCAGAGTCATAATAGTAGTATGATGATGTCATCAAGCCGTAGCTTTCTTAAAAGAGGACGTTATGCATCCAGTTTGTCGTCTACCTTTTAGCATAATTCACCTTTTGGAGCAGTACTGACAACGAGATGAATGAAAAAAAGAGTCCCTTTTTATGAGTCAGAGAGTGAAGTTTGTGACAGTTTTCAGTATTAAAAGAAACAAATGTGTCTGTTTGTTGATTGTTACAGCAATTTAATTGTCTACTGAAATGAGTCTTAGTGTGTTGAATAGGGGAAAAGGTTCCCTTAACAAATAAAAGATGGTCTTACCTAGAAGCTTGGAGACAGCCCCCTGATGATGCAACATTTGAATAGGATCATACGGCCTCATCCCATATCTGAGTGGAGCGGACAAATCTAAAAGTCTTCCTGCAGCCCCTCCAACATGATGGGAGCCAGCTGCAGCACTTGCAAATCCTCCCAAAGGATGAGTTCCAGTTGCGGCCGCCGCCGCAGCCGCCGCGGCGGCAGCTGCTGCTGCTGCACTGGAAGAGCCTGTTGGTGTCCCTGGAGTACTTGCTCCACTACTTCCTCCCCCTCCTCCTCCACTTGCTGCTGCTGTGTAGAGATCACGAAGGTGGTGAGCTGTCATTGGACCTGTAATTGCGAATGAGAAATTATGAAAGAAAGCTCCAGTATGGAAAAAAAATCATAATCCATTTCCGGTTTCTAAATACACGATAAAACTTCACACCATGCTTGGAGTCTCACAATGACATGTTTGCTCACAGTCTGCTTAGCACTCTACTTGGAAGTAATTAACTCATCAAAATGGCTGACTATTCATTTAACCACTATGTGATATGATTCCCCACTGCATACCTATTTTTTCATATTTTTCTCCCCAAGCCACCATTTTTTTAAATGTCTCCATTATTCCTCCGTTAAAAAAAGTTATTCTCACATGCACACACTCATTTACTCTTTACCCACTTAGGTATTTACCTACATATACAAACGAAACAATGACAATGATCATTTTTGATATCATTATCTATTCATCTTCATGTCACTACCTACTCATACCAAAGTAAGTAGGCTCATTATTATTATCACAAAAATATTTCCAGCAGCTATGATGAAACAAATGGAGTCAGGTAGGTGGAAACCTGACAGTTTACAATCATATTATCTTAGCCTAAATGACGGTCTATTGCTTTTACTCCCACTCAACCCGGATACCTTTATAAGTTAGCAAAATGTTTCCACGCACCATTGCATAACAAAGCTAATCTCTATCCACATAACTTGTTTTCCTGAGCTGGAGATTAAATATGGCTTACTGTAAAGTCATAAACGAACTATTTTACGCAGATCTAAACGATTGATCTAGTATAAACCATTTTTTTCCAGTTACTTACTTACTCCACTATAATTCTTTTCTGATCAGTTATACCTATATCCCATTTCGTAATATAGAATTTTTTGCGGGAAAAAAGTCTTCATAATAGCACTTTTTGTGTATTATCCATTTATTAAATGAGTTGGCGTGATGTGAGGATGACAATCAGACATCTTTTCCCTATAAATATTTTTCCTTTTGTGAATGGCTGAGCTCGCTCATGTAATGTTGGCCAAAAGCCACTCTGGACGTTGACGGTTGTGAGTTGTGACGAAAGAGACGAAACTATGAAAATTGTATGAGTAGGAGGATATCAAACAATTTTTTAAATGGAATGGTGCGTGCGAAAATTTGTCAGACCTTCTGAAACAAAGTTGATAATTACCAAGTCCCTCTTCTTCATAAATATGATATTTTAAAAAAAATGGCATAATTCTGTTCATTCATGCTGTCCTGCAAATAGGGAGTGAGTTTGATATGAATATGGGGAGATCAGAGACTAAGGAGGTTGGTAAGTAGGTGGAGTATTCTATCATCAAATTATGTTTATCGTTGATATAAAGAGGAATCGTTTCATTGAAAAAAAAATCATAGCATGATTTCATGCACAAATATGGGTGCGCATCTGAAGTGGTCGTGTAATAACATGAAATAAATATAAGGATCATAATGATCATATACGCTCATCAGCAGCAATTAAATGTATTTTTTTCATCTTTCTCTCTTCATTACTGTAACAGTTACCAAAAAAAAGTGCAGTAATGCAGAAATTCACCCTTGTAATAATTCAACACATTTGCATGTTCGAATGACGGTGATGAAAAGGGGGGAAATGATCCTTTGGACTTTTGATGGACACTTGGACTCTACTGACGACTACTTTCGTGTCTTCCCCCCCAAAAAAATGTTTGCTCCTGTTTGGGTAATATGCATGCAATATAATATGCACTTATTTAAATATGAATAAGTCTACGTTTAATTCCAGGTTTCAGCCATCTGCTCTACGATATGACTAGACTGGGGATGAGGATAAGTAAAGTAGCAGACTTAACAAGAATTCAAACATTTGAATGTACTACATTTGTACATTTTGTATTTTCCAGACCATTCATTTTTTTACTATTCTTAGCAAAGACGTAGTTTTTTTTTCTTGATCCATTTTTTATATTAAAAGTTCCATTACTCGCCCGATTTTTTTTCTCAATAAAAATAATGTAAACGACAGACATGCATGATTTGATATTTTTTTGGCTTTATGATGCTGATCATGATCATAATTACGAGGAAAAGTATGACAAGATGGAAGAGTTAAAGCAAAGACAACAATAATGTTTAGTACTTAGCCCCGCATCTATAGGAGCATATGAAAATCATATCATGTCTTAAAACGAAAACAATCTTGAAACAAGAAGTTTAAGCAAAGGCAAAGCTCCTCATTATAATCTTTTGCTTGACGTCGACATCACTATCATCATCATTACATTGCGTGAGTAATTGGTTCTCTTCATTTTTTCAAAGTTACATATGGACGCATTTTACCTATATATTTTTTTTTCATTCTTGTAATTTTTAACAATTGAGCTGCTATACATTCAGAGTTGGCCGTTCCCGTGAAGAAAATACGTATATGATATTGGTGTGTTGTGTGGCTTCTTCTGTAAGATGTAAGTGAAATAGTAATAATAGTCATAATGATGATAATGACGACGCGCAAGACGACGACGAAGAGGATAGGATCTGAGACGAAGATCACGTCTGTGAAGAAGGCCTCTTTTGTGAATGTTTTTTGGTTGAAAACAACAAATGATTTTATTCACTGTCTAGGTAAAGAAAAACATGTAAGCTTCTGATACTCCCTATTTCCATTTTACCGATTTAACTAAATGTTTTCATTCACAGTTAAATCGGCTACTGTAATTAAACGATAAATTTTAAATGTGATATTATGTTCGATGATCCGATATTTTTGTATATCTATTAAAATGACAGTAAAAAGTACATAAGTATGCTGAGGGTAAATAAAACCGATGGAGATGTACACTCATTTGTGTTTGTATGGTACAATTACGAATTTATCTTGTGCTTGTTTGCAAACTAACTCCCTCCAAAGCAGTGCTAATCCTTCATTGAGAATTGTAAATAGATTTGGGAGAATATAATAGAAACGGGTCTGATTCGCTTCGTCATCATCTTCACTTTGCATACGTTGCAAGGAAGATGGAGATGGATGAAAAAAATGGTGTTTTTGCTAAGAACTCTTCATCGTCCTACTGTTCACTTTTTCAAGGAAGGATTGTTATAGAAACCACTTGAGGGAAATAATGATCCTATAGTGGATATACTTATTGAGGAGGCGGAGGATTTTCTAGCAATCAGTATAGGACACAGTAGCAAAGGTAGGAAGATTATTTTTCAGAAGAAAAAATCCTTCATAAAATGCTTTAAATAGTGAAGAGGTTGATTAAGTATTCGTATAAGTAGTCTTTTCAATAGTAGGAGCAATGCATGTTTGCATATTATTTATGTATGATTGACATGAGCACAATGACTAGCTGTTTGGAAAAAAAAGGTTTTTTGCTATATTATACATACTTCCTCTGGCAAATGAGAAAAGGAGTAAGTTTGTGTAGGAGAAATGAATTAAGATTATATTTTTTACTTCAACAGAAGCCTCCTGTCAGTTAATTTCCTATAAGAGAGACCCATCCCTCCAAGACTTAGTTTTTTAAAAAGTCACCCCTACTTAAGCAACATTAGGAGAGCGTCATGCAATCAAATTGCACGACCACGACTAAACTTCTAGATTACGTGCGAAATGATTTTTTTAAAGAGTGTCTTAAATTTGATAAAGGATTTTTTTTTCAGTCAAGTTCCCGAAAATGGCCACTTCACGTCCGGTATAGATTAGTCGGTCTATCGCAGTCCTCCTTATGTGCGCAATGTTTAGCTTTGTCTTTTTCTTCTTTTTTTAAATTTTCTTTCTCCAACTTAAAAAGAGGAGGTTCTCCCATTTCGAATGGGTCAAGATGGGCAAAAACGTGTAATTTTTACGAAACTACATGAACATACTCGTTTCGCTTAAAATCCAAAATAAATTGAAAGACTGGTCGTATATCACTCCAAACTTATACTCACTCGCGGCTTACAATCAAATTCATCTTTATCAAATCATATACGAATATGTACTATAACTGCATGTGCCAATCAGACTCAGACTTTTCATGTGAATGGCCTTCTCTACTTTTGAGTAGTTTTGTAAGAATTACGATGAGGGATGAACCAAAACCTAAAGCAAGTTATGGCAAATGATACGAATGTAAAATACATACTACATGAGAGGATAAAGTCAGGTAAGAATAGTATTTGGATTTGAAATCCATTGGTCGTTGAGCATTATCTCCCTTTCGGCTGACAGTGATTGACAAAAGAAATACGAGGAGGAGGCTTATCACCACACGAGCGTGATGTTTTGTCACAAGTCGTAAATAGAGAAGAGGAGCGGAAATTAAAGAAACTCAAGTGACAAATGAAATTATGATAATTCCTTTTAGAAATGCAAAATGGGCTGGTGGGATTGCTCCTCAGTTTCATCAATAACAATGAGAGTCGACATGAATTTATTGAAATGAAAATAATTTGTCGGTTATGTCAAAATAGTTTTGAGACCCCGCCTAACTCCCCCTGCCCCATTCGAATTAAAATTTATTCTACGTTTGGATCACTAATATATATTATGGCATTTGAAAATAGAATGGATGACAAACCAGCTACTCAATAATTCAGAGGCCTCATTGTTAACAGGAATATTTGTTCAGTTAATGTAAATAAAATGGGAATTAGTATGCTTAAGAGCGGATACCATGTAGCAACTGCACAAGAGCCACCAAATTTTCAGGATGAAGAGTCATGGACGTATTGGAGTCAATGCGGTCAAAATTTCTACTAAAAAAGAAATAAAAAACTTTTTATGGGTGAATAAGGGATATTTTCATTATAATTTTTATTATTGTTCTGGCTTCCTGTTCTGAGCGGCATTAAAATAAAGATTCCGTCATTTAAAATAGAAAATGAGCAGTAGTAACTTTTTTTTAAATGCTCTGAAATATAAGAATGTCATCCCATATATGATCCCGCTACACTTATGAGAAAAGTCAATTCTAAAAAGCATGGTCTTTTTCAGGCCCCGATCCCATCAGCATATGGCTAGGTTTGGTCAAAGGGGCCATACACTTATAGTTACGCATGTTTCTCTCATGGCCTAAATATCTTTTCAATCCTATGAAAAAAAATATTATTTAATGTTTGATCTAGATTAGTGAAATGTCTTACGATAAATATTATATTTATCGTCCCCATCATTAAATCATATCATAACGTCCCTTCAAAAAAATCCATCCGATAACCAAATGTGTTAGGGCCGTATATGTTATGTCTAGGTAATCTCCCTCCCGCAACTAACGAAATGTGTCATAATTTATATTTCTCTATTTTTTTCTTGGCACTCCTCAAACTCATTATTATTACAGACTCACCAAACACGTCATTTCAAGTGTAATCAGAAGATATTTTTATGAGAGCCTTTATATGATCTTGTTGATGGTGCTGTGCTCTTGACTTCAATAAGCCATTCACTTGCTTACCAATCCATCATAATCAGTATAATCACAAAAAAATACATTCCAATTTTTTTCAGACCTTTAATAAGGTTACTAACTAGCTATTATTCAGAAGACAACTTTACCCCATAAATATATATGATATAGTTACTGTTTAGTCGTCCTCTAATTAACTGATAATAAGAATATGTGAGTATGATGACTATACGGGGCAGTCTGATACTTCCATCCCTCCCTGTTTCTTTCCACTTAATAACCGTTTAGCCTGTCCTTTAGTTCCTCTCTAAAAAGTTTCCCCTTGCATGTGTCCTGTAATATGATTCATGTTGTTATCCATTATTATTTTCATCCCCCTACAAGCACCACATTGTTAGCTGACGATGCTGACCAACCACCCAAACAAAAGCCCGACCAATCACGAGTGTTTTGTTGATTGATTAAGGTCGTCCCCAACCCTTATGTCGTGGTATATTAAGTATAGGCATGCGAGCCCCTTACGGGACCAAGAGGAAGAATCCGATCAGTTCCTATTCCTAGATATTCAATTGAGTAGCATGGATCTCAAAATCTGCTAGCTGTGCAAAAATTTATTCGACCCAAATGAAGCCTCATTTAGAAATTCTAGCGATCGTCATGAGGGATCTTGAAAATTCTGAGGGAGGAAAGCCAGTCAGATTAAATTAGCACATTTTGTTATATAAGATTCCTATTGCTAACCGTCCAGCTTAAACTGCTAGCTGATAACATGCCCTAATATTACATAATTAAGAAAGAAAATTGAATGGGAAAGTGAGCTGAGGAGGGATAATATCCGGCACGACTCTAGACAGGGTTGGTGGTGCTACTGCTATTTGAAAGAAAAATGCCTACCGTATTATGCCATTTCTATATTATGGTGGAACGGATATATAAAATTATTATTTTGGTTGGTCATGTCTTCATCCTTAATAGTGGTAATGGCATGGCTTGGTTATGTTAGCAATGTGGTGACAAACTTTTCCCCCTATTTTTTGTTCCGCTCAACACACTTACGATTATTATGATATGCACGCAAGCCACCAGACTCAAAGAAACACACTCCCAATTTTTGTTATGTTTTATGTGGAAACATTATCAACCACAAATAATTATTATTGTATATGTCCAGAAATAACTTCAAAAAGGTACATGCTCGTTGGATGGAGAAGCATGGTTAATGTGGGTTGTTTGTTAGTTTTTATCTCCCTGGCTGGGCCAATACCACCTACCCACCACCTTTAACTCTGCTCAGTTACAATTTACATTTACATTCACAATAGAGTTTTTCAAGAGTCAAGCATAGTTTTTAGGCAAGTGCATAAAATTCTGCATGTCTAAACTTTTGTCGAGATTGATTATATGAATTGCTGCTGCTCCTTTTCGGCTCTGGCTTGAGTTGGGATTGTGCAAGGCAGCCAAAGTCCTCTCCTCCATCGCCACCATCATCATATAACCAACAAACCACCACTTGACTCGTATTTTTTTGCCTTCAAGTCTTTTGTACCAAAAGCACACGACACCACACAGAGACTCGACAATTCCCCTGAAGTTTGCTACAGAGCTATATGTATTTTTTTACAACCCAAATTTGTAGTTTTGTAGTCTCACATTTCCATCCTTTTTTTAAAATATATGTACCCCAAGAACATAGGTTTGGTCCAGGTATGGACAAGGGAGTTGGTACATGCATGCGATCCAATAATAATAACAGTAATAATAATGTTACAATTTTATCAGTATTCAAAAGGCTCTTCTCATTTTATATTTCATATAGAAACTTTCGACAAAAAAATTGAGCATGCGAAATAATAACAGAGCGTAAAATCCATTTATATATATGTGGAATATAGAATGAAGCAGTGGAGTTTTTCCCTCGTCGTAACCATGATCTTGTTGTACATACTTTAAACTATAACAACTCAAGAGTTGGATTATGTGAGGATTGGATTGTCATAGTCATGTTGGATCATTATAAGACTAAACTCGTCACACTGGTCAGTCAGAATGATCACACAACAATAAAATGTCCCGGTTTGCTCCCCATAATCAATCTTATTTTTACTAAGGCTCTGCTATAGTGGAGTGGAAAGGCGTCACATCATCATATAGGCAGAGCCAAGCAATCTCGACTCGACATCGTCGTGTGTCTGTGTGTTAAATGCAGAATAAGAAAGTAAAATGGACACTGCAATTGGAGTTTAACAAAATGCATACAAGGCAATGGCAAATGGCGCTGGCTTGTACATGAGATTTGTTTCTTGTCATTCCAATAAGTATTATGATGATTGCTTGACTACGCTCTTGTTTCAAATGGCAAATTACACTTTTTTTAGTACTTTTTTTTCACAGCGTATATGTAAACTAGGTATACACACCCTTCTCAAGTAT
Source organism: Lepidocyrtus paradoxus (assembly GCA_034696885.1). Taxonomy (NCBI): domain Eukaryota; kingdom Metazoa; phylum Arthropoda; class Collembola; order Entomobryomorpha; family Entomobryidae; genus Lepidocyrtus; species Lepidocyrtus paradoxus. The sequence continues at coordinate 45,866 of JAQGAH010000010.1, forward strand.
TTTCTGAAAATAGGCAGAAAAAAATGTTTTTAATATCGATATAAAAAGATATAGTTTGCGATGAAAATATTTCAAGGTGTGCTAATGCAATGAATTGGGAGTTGATGAGGATTTGGCATGATGCTCTATCTGTCGGTATGCCTTGTGCACGCGAAACAATTTCACGAGTTTCCTCATATTTGATTCAATTCCGACGATAATCATAATAATAATGCCGATGTAGAGAGCAAATTACTCCCTTTTGCGGATCGAGCCCGTTCCTCAAGAAGGATGGCAAATTGACAAAAATTGGATATTGAACATGATTGGGCTGTAATTAACGAAAGGTGAAAAGTTAGGCTGAGAAGCATGTGACTAAATTGGCTAGCAAAATGCTCACAACTTGTTCATAGCATGGGGCGCAAGCTGTTTATGTCTCACTCTGAGCAAAATGATCTGGTCATCTTTAAGGTGGCAGACTAAACGCGTTGCTTCTTAATATTGGCTGTTATTATTGACTGATGAACAATAATGATCATAATACCGTAATAAAATGGTGTCAATACTTTTTTCCCAAACATTTAAAGGGCTGATGGTGCAAATCATGTACAAGCCATTGTTTTTTAGTTACATGGTCAGTCATCATCCCCACAAGTGTCAGTTTCCTAATAATGAATTTCTTTTTTTAAATTGTCCTGCTGAATTATTGCAATTTAATGTTATCAATTTAAATTATCCTCCTATATACGAAACAAACTATGTTGCACTACCATGTGGACAGTTTACTCTGAGGAAATTTGATTATACATGATTATATCGCCATTAGAATAGGTACAGGATAAACGGTAACTATTTACCATTATTTTGAGAAATAACTATAGAATAATTCGCTGCAAATAAGTGCAGACATAAATAAATAAACTGACATCAGGCATCTTGCAATAATCGACATCTGCTTGTTTGCTTTTTCGCTAATGTTATTATATCTCTGGTCTCCTCATTTGCCAAAATGGCGAGGAGGATATGGATAGGTAAGTATTCCTGTGCAAAAAACGAATTCTTCACACAACTATATTGCTAACTGTTCTGTTGTCGTGATAAATGATTTTTCGGCAACAGCTCAACTCAAGCAGAGACACGCGAATCTAAATAAAAAAAAATTGTGTAGTCACTTTGGTATAAGAAATGTTGAAAAGGAGGTAGACACGTTATATAGGTATGCTTTTTATGCTAAACATCAAATTTGTTCTGAACACTTTACGTTCGTTTGTAGTGGCTAAACCTGCATGGTTCGCGGTAAATGTGTGTTTGTGTCACCGTAAATAAATTACAGTGCAAGTTCAAGCAATAAAAGTAGTAGCAAGGTGACAACGACAACGCTAATCCTTTCGAGTCTGACAAAGAGCCTGCAGAAGAGACCTTTTTTGGGGGATTTTTCCTCTTTCATGAAAACGAGGGATTTCAATGAAATCCACTGAAACATGGTTATCGATCATTCTCATTAAGCCTTAACAACAGTATAAATAATATGGAACAACTCGAGATGGTTGTGAATGCCCCGGTTAGAGAATAATCTGTAGAATATCATTTGCCTTTTACAATGGAAAAACCAGATTTTTAGATGCTGAATCGCTTGACTGTAAAGTCAGCATAATTGTATAGCTTTGCCATTCCAGCTATAGCGCTGTAGATACGGGTGCTCAATTGCTTTCATTCTAGTAGAAAAATTAAGCAAAAATATAGATTTGCACGAGGATTTATATTGAGAGTGGGATGCAACGATAAACAAGCATTTTAAAACATTTAGGGTTTACACCTGCTTGCGAAGTTTTTCTGTCAGTTTGCCTATTATTTTAACAATACATGCATTTATCCCTCCGACATTTCAACACAGGATAAACGGTTTTGGCATTTCCGCTTGTTCTATGAAAATTTTGTGTTGTGCAATTTTGCATTTTTAATTAGGCTAAAATAATACAAGCGCATAAAATAGTTTGCCGTCTCCTGTATTAGCTCATCCGACAGGGACATTGATGCCTTGTAAATTTGCATGTTCCCACTTACAGTTTGTAAAATTTCTCCCAGAAAAAAGGTAAAATAATATGTGCTCATGTTTATGTCAGAATGATTATTGGATTAGAAAACAAACCCTGCATCCGTCTCCTAATCATCACTCCCGGCCTCCTCATTTTCATTACTATCACGTTTAATAAGCAACCCATTCCATTTTTTTTCAATCATTTAAGCAAGAAAACTGTAGTTTACACCTGAACAGTTCGAGAAGAAAGACAATCAAACAGCGATAGACACTTCAACCCTTTAGATTCCTAGTCTAAACCAAAGTCAAGTCTCAACTTAACTCTGCTCATTTCATATTACTTATCTTCCAAATATTTTTTATTGACGGGGGTAACACTAACTCAGATAAAAGTGTGCAGTATGTAAATCCTCTTGAAAGAACCAAAAATTACTTCGGTGGTAATAAAGTGGCACCAACTACTTAGCGTGGAGCCAACCCAACGGCATCTCCTCACAAGCTACCTAGGTCTGGTGTTGGCTATAGCTCTAATTCAGAAATATTGTAATATAATAATGCCTAATACGTAATAATAACGTTGCTCCTGCGCTTTGTGGCCAGCAGAGAGATCCTTCATTTGAAAACAAAACTATGAATTCGCCCTTCTGAACCGCCAGCATCACTCGACACTCTCTACCATATTATGAAAAGAAAAAAAAGAGGTTGGTTGGCCATTTGGTCGTTGCCCACTAATAACAATTTTCTCACAAAAAGCCGCAAATCAATAATGGGGAAAACACAATTTTTCCTACTATTTCATTTGCCTTCGATTGAGTTTTGCTGATGAGGATAATGGTGATGATAGTAAATGCCTGCTCTGCTTGCAGTTTTCATCATGCTGGGATGATAATCATGATGCAACTGCAGTGTTGATGAGGATAGTGATGATAACACTTTTTTTTGAAACCTTACGGTTTGATTACGATCAATATAATAGATTACTGATGGATGATGATAATACAGCGTCACCTCGACGAGTCTCCATAGTAGTGGTTTTGTGCCAATAATTCTTGCCTTGATGCCGTATTAGCATGCAAAGCACAAAGAGATTATAAAAGATGGGAGAGAAAAAAAAACTTGATTGGAAATAATGTTCATTCTTTGCTGGCAATTTTCTGTTCGTTCACACCTGTACTGATTACTTTAGAAAAATCGTTTGAAGAAATATTATATCATTGCAAAGGTGCCCCTTGCTGAAAATGGGATTGGGGGAAGATATGCAGAGACGCTGAAAATTATTGTATATTATAATCAGTAATTGATGATTATCGAGGAGCAACAGAGGAACAATTGAGAGGGGTTAATAGGTATCATATCGCATCGTAAACGTGCCACCTTTACCCCTCACAGCTAGCTTAATGCTAATTGTGAATATTTTATTGACTAGACTATAGATCGTCAAAATATTTTTTGGCATAAATTATATACTAGCTTATGAATGGAGACAGAGGATGGACTTGTATTCTTATTGATACGATTGAGACAACTGAGATGTGAGATTCCGTACATATAAATGGGGAGAATAAAGTGACAGCTTGCTTCTTACCTGCAGAGCTTGGAATGGTTGCACCGGATGGTAACTGACCAGGGAACTCCATATCCCCCCAATGACCTCCCTTGATTTTGCTGAGTAGTTGATGATGTGAGTGGGGATGGGGTGGTGGTGGCGGTATTGGTGGATGATGATGAAGCCGACTGGGGCTCGTTCCACTGTGTTCCACAACCATCAGCATGGGAATTCCCACACAAGCTGTAGACAGTTAACTATGCTCACTCTAGTTATATTTTGTCCTTTTCTCAATGTTTAATGTGTTCTAAATGTTTTTGTATATTATAAAAAATTGTTTGCTTTGGATTCTCCCAATTATCTTTATTCATGTATCAAAACACAGGTAAAATATAAACGGTCTCCAAGTAACAGAAGCCGGGTAAGAAGGCACTCGGGGTAATGGGATAAGTCTGGAGAAATCAATAAATCAACTGATTTGATAAGACGACTAAATGAAGAAAAAACAGTCGAAACATTTTTAACACCGGGAGAGTATATTTTCGTAGATAAGGTTTTTACTTTTAGCATGAACTCATGCTTGCTTTTCAGCCCTTAATTAGGAGCACACCAACGGAGATTAGGGTGAAGCACGTTTTCGTTAACAATTCACTAGAGGATTCACACGTTGTCATAATATTTCTGACACTTGTCTTGTCTGATCTATTAGACTGCTTTGCTGTCCTTCAGTGGAGTCATTAAGTTTCATCATTTTTATGAAGACAGTTGACAAGTTTTCATACTCAAATGATTATCTCATGTAAGTTCATTATAGATTCTGGGGCAGAGTGACGAGATCAGTTTTCACCAAAAAGCTTGGAATTTATCAGCAGTTTAACAACTGATAAGATATGGATGGGTATTTTTTATGAAAATGAGGTAAAAATAACTACCTATCGTCCAAAACTGTACCAGTGTCACTTCATTTACTTCACCCTAAACATTATTATCCAACGCCTCACTTAATTGTCTTTAGCTTAAGTACCCCGTTACCACACTGAATTTTTAGCCCTGCTCAACTTTGCAAGTGAAAAGAAAATTCGGCCTCAAACCACTCACTGGACAAGTGTGTGACCTTCTGTATTTTTTAAAGAGCCAGGGCAAAACTTGTCTTCCTTTTAGTTTTTTTTTCAGTCTAATTTATATATTAAAAAAAAAATTTCATCACGTCGATTCCATTTCAGTTTTTTCTCTCCTCTCTCTCTCCAACAATGCATTCATGTAAGTTACGTTATCAGAAAAGCAATAAAGATAAACAGTTATCTAGTGCACCACCACTTGTTTCACGAAAACAACAATGCAATAGAGGCTGAACTGGAAGTGATACAGATAAGACAGCCAACATCACAATATAAAAATTCTACTTCGAGAGCTCTTCCTCATCTCATCTCTACCTTCATCATTGACTACTTAGCAATAATAATCTACACAACTATTTTTTTTTTCAGACTGACCTGTGACTGAGCCCTTTCCCTTCCAAATAAAAAAATAACGAAAAAAACCGTATCCGCACTTTAATTCTTCTCCTGTAGATATCAGCTAACTAACTTGCTTACTCACAAAATGGACACTGATGATGCAACGCAGGAGAAAAAAAGTGACCGAATGAAGGCTTGCTTATCTTTGGATAATTTGGGGCAGTAAACTATTCTTTTTTCAAATATCCTTTTCCATTCCCTTTCACCGGAACGCCAATAAGTTCAACTAGCCACTTAAGTACAAGTTCACTTCCTTCGACACCAAAAAAAGTGAACAAGGTCCTCTCGTTTGTTCTGTCTTCCTCCTCTCACTACTTCACCCAGTCAACTGACACTTGACTCTGGAGTAACTTTTTAAGATGTAATGATTTCCCTTGAAGAACGACCGATAAGTGAGTCTGGTGCAGTGAATTGCTCTGCTGGATCTGGCCTGGCCACTGGAGTCAATGAGAACTGCGCACACACGTTTCGTTCTTGGTCAAATGAAATGAGTTAAAGGAAACTGGTGGTTGCGAGCTTGCTGCTACCCGTCCGTAGTTGAGTTGGTTGGGTAAGAGCTTTCGAGATGGAATGTATCTCTGACTGCCCCTGCTCCTTTTGTGGAGTGGCTGTATTAGCTAATCACCTGCGTTTTATTGTATTTTTCTCTCCTCCTATTTTTTTTCCTCTCCTCTGCTTTAACTCTCCTTATCCGCTCAGGCTCACAATCAGTCAGTAAATGAGATCTGGAAGATGACGGGGAATGAGTATAGTGTGTATTTACAAAAGGAGAGTGAGTGAGTGAGTAGACATGCTCATCGAGTAATAGTTAACAGAGGAGAGGGAGCAGTTCTCTATTTTTTAATGCGATAACAGGTATGGATGTGTGGAGGGATAAAAAAGCACAGGCAGAGATGATCTTGATACGATATAAGTCAGCTAAGAATGGAGCGATACACCTTTGCTAACTCCACTGTACTCAGCTCAGCATTCTCTCATCAGCGAGCTCATCAGGCTTATCTACACTTTTATGATATGATGGTTTGATGAATGCTGAAGATCACGTTGCGTTTATTTTTCTCCCTAATATCATGTTAGCATTGAACGTTAGTGATTGAACAATGCTAAACAAGAGAAGTGAACATAATGTATGAAACCATTATTTGTCTACATGAAAACTAGCTGCTTAATTATTTAATTTCAATGTTGTTGTATTACCTATTATTTGTGTGAAGTTAGTAAATGTTTTTGCAAATGATTGAGAATTTCATAAATTTTTAAATATGACAGGCCTACCAGTATTTTAAGGGGGCTTGCACAATGCAATACATTATTATTATTTATATATTTCATCATTAATCAAGAGGTTAAAAGAAATACCTGCTTGTGACTCAGCTTTCGAGTCGATCCAACTTTTTGAAGGAAGTTATTTAGTAAACAAGAATGTGATGTTGGAAGCTCACCAAAAGTCTCGGTCAATGAGGATTAAGTTCCCCTTGTGGCCACACTGTCTAATCGACAGACGTGTGACAGTGCAATGTCTACCCAAAAATCATTTAGTACGTTAAATATGGAGTAGTATAGCTATCCAAATGGTAATATTGAATAGTCAGTGCATTTGCACTAATGTTGTGTCAAAACAGCACAAACAAATGCCGGACGTCATGGCTATAGGAAGGAAATCAAATGTGGCAGCATGCGTCGTCTTGCTGATCACGATATTCACGATCATATAAATAGTGCACCTAGTTGGAAGCAAGTAGGCCATTTTTCACCAACTTTTACCATTTCCAATCCCATGTGTAATTTTTTTATGGGAAAAATAAACAAATGTCTTCTGCAAAATGCTTGAAATTGGATTGGAACAAATTATGATGAATTTTTAATTCAATAATTTTTATACCTTTAGAATTGTAATAAGTTTTAGTTTAAATCAATTTATTTTTTAGTAGAAATGACTTGCTGTTTCATATACGGAAATTCTTACTGACATTTCGTTTGGAAGTGACGGAGAAATGGGATTTCATAAGAAATATGAATCTGAATGAATGGCTATGAATGCAAGTACGCATAGAAAAAGGTATACCGAACTATATATGAGATTACCGGAAAACTTAACTAAACTGTATGCAATCGGAACATATATACTTATACTATATAGTTGAAACGGACCAGAGCCAGTTACATAAAAATGAAAAAAGTGAAACAGATTATCATCCGTTTTAAGAGCTCTTGTTTGTAGCTTTAGTAAAACACTGCTGCAATACCCAGTACATGTACTCTTGGACGGAAACACTGACCAGTAACACATTCAATATTCTCCCTCACATTTCCCATGTGCATGTTAATTACTCTCAGGTAAAATACATTACGCAACATAAAACTTGGATGTGCTTATAAGTGGACAATATTTCCTTTTGTGTATAGGTTCGTAATAATGAGGATTGTAAACCCGTCATTTGCTTTGTGAAAGTGAACAGAAAAAATTAAGTACGGCAATTTTAATTCTTCACTTTCTGCCTGGGAAACGGTGGATCAGCATATTTAACCCTTAACATGTTGAAGATTTGACACAATTTGCAAGTAATTAAATAAAAATTTGTCTTTCCAAAAATGACAAGGAAATCAATAGAAATCCATAATAGGGTATTAAAATGAAAGTGCTAAATTTTCAGGTCCAGGTATACCTGCATTCATACAAAAGTAATATAACAACCCACATCAACCGCATTTCATTCTTAAAAGCCAGCGAGAAAGAACTTCAGCTCCATCCATCGAACCTGGCTGTCGGTCACTCGTCTCGTGTTTTTAATTACTTTCATTTGCCTCTACAGTCCAAGTCAGCAGCAGCAGTATTCCACTGACTCTTCACATAACTTGCTTAGACTTTTACACAATGGGGGTGAAGGTGGACTGGATGACCACCAAGCACTCCATGCTCTCTGTTTGTTTGCTTTAGCTTTGTTACGATTTACTACCAAAAATCCTACATCTGAATATTACACATAAATGCCTACCTACACAATCAAAAAAAGGAATAAGAGCTAGGAAGTGGTTTGCCTTTATTGAATGTTACAAACGAATAGGAGAAACTGAATCCATTCCATAAGAGAAAAAGCGGCCTCACTCCATTCAGTCAGCAAGAGCTCGGGTAGACTTGTCCACTTGCATTACTCATGTTTAAGTACATTGGTTTAAAATGTAAATAGATGTTACATAAGAATGAGTGTATATCCCACAGCACTCTACCTAGCTATATCCGTCCGGTGATGAGAAAGGGTTAATGTAGAGGGAAGGTAAAAAGCGCAGGGAAAAAGTGCTGCATTGTTACATCGAGGAATGGCTGGGGCCAGGTAAAGTATAAAGTTTTATCCTCTTTTTGCTCGCACCCACATCACCATCCTCATACTTATCACGATGCTGATCGCAAGCTTGCTTACTCACGCACACAAACTCACATTTCGGTTCTTTTCTATTGAGTAGCGAGCTCATGTTTGGATTGGCTCAGCATGTTGGCCACGTCTGCCACCACTCGTCAAAAAGGGACAAAAAGAGGTGTGCTTTCGAAAGTGCGGCCCTGATCCGCCCCACCACTTAGCGCAGCTCTCTCACTTACCTCACTTAAATACTTTACTCACTCATTCACTCCAATCCTCAAAATGTGTTTTTTCTCCTTTTCTTTAAGGCGAACAAGTCATTTGTACTCCGCAGTCCTCAACAATGAACGATAATACGTACGCAGGAATAAGAGTGAAATGGGGAGGAAGCCAAAACTTTGCCAACTTGTTCTGCAGCCAAGTAGTCAAGCACTGACAAGCACACACATTTGACGTAATAGTAAAAAAGCGTAAGCGTTTTTATGTTGAATAATATGGGAGCGAGCAGAGCGACAAATGAGAGAAAAAGAGAGGACGTCAACCGGATCCTCAAGAAGATCTGTATTGACAGCTAGGCTATGCAGATCAAACCCATGTATCCAGCATTAAAGTAAATGGAGTGAGTTGAAGACAACAGCCTCATGAAGTTGGTTCCTCCATAACACAACAATGTAATTGTTGTCATCGTCGTCGACTGTCTGACTATAGGCTTCACTTTTACAGAACTCCGTCCTTTTTTTCTTTTCAATCATATTCAACCCTCTCTCGAATTATTATTATGTTTTTTTTATATTTTCCAGTTGTTAGCTCCCAGAGAAAATGACGGGGAATCACGCATCCAACAATCACCTTCATCTTTTGTATGCATCATGTAGTCGTCGTCATCATCATTAGCAATATTATTATTATTATTAGTATTGTAGGACCTCGATTATTATTATTGGTTGGATATAAAAACATAGCGTTAGCTCAAAGATAGCGTATACCACGAACCGATATACAAGGCAAACCTTTTTCCCCCTAATTTTGATCAGTCTTTACCAGAATGAAATGAACTGTAACTGATGAAAGCTGAGCAAAACGGAGAGCAAACTGAGTCTCGAATGTCGTCATTAATCTAAAACAAGCCAGGTATCAATCAGACTAACAAAAATGGAGAAATCAAGCATTCGTTCGACTGCTGAGTTATGGCGTAGAATAAAATAGCTTCCATTTTTTTATTACACCGAAGGAGCAAAGAAAATGATGATGAGTGATTGTGATTACTCTGCCGATACATTTTTCCTAATGCATCCGAGCCTACACTCCACTATTTTGATATCAGTGGATGGACATACGAAACCTATTAAATTACAATGGACTGGCATCCCAAAACAATTTTGTATCATCCGAGCGCTCCGTGTTCTATGACTTGTTCTTCGTGTTCTTTTACCACCACCAGATCAATAAAGATTAATTCAGTACAACAAGACAGAAAAAATTAGCTATCAGCAGATTTCTTTAATGAACGACTGGTGGTGCTGGTGCATAAAGCTGAAATATGGCATTACCCCCATCACACCAGAGACTGCACTGGGCTAACTCCACTCAACCCTCATATCATATCATAATGAAAGGAAATACGGAGAAAATGGCAGGGAACAGAAAGCTAATCTTGATTTCGACATCATATCGCCATCGTCAAGTCCGAGCAGTCATGTCAATCAACTTATCATAAACAAAGATTACGTTTTTTTTGCAAACTCAAGCTGGTGTGTAGTTATGTAAAAGGGGTTGTAAATAGATATAGTAGGTATGTCAGTTACATATACATACTTGACTGAAAATGAGACACGGGGAATGTTGAGGAGGATCGTTATATTCGCACAGGATCTGTTTTCATGGTTTTACAGTCGTGTTAAACATGTGTCAAAAGTCCACAGTCTTCGCTTCACACTGGCAAACACGGAATGCAATAAGCAAACAACTATAATTAAATATATATGCAATCTCATGATGAACCCCTTCTTGGTCGTCATGTTGGCTAATGCTGCATAGGTACTAGGTACCTTATCCAATTTTTGCTGGAGAGTGTGGAGACCCAGGCAAAAAAGCATTGTTAGGCGAACACGCAGACGACAATGAGCCAATGTACTGACATGACTGCTTCTCCACTCTCCCCACTTATTCGTTGACTCTGAAAAAGACAACCTCAACTACTTAAACTAGATTCGGTGTTATCATATCAGAAAACTATAATATATTATATGAGTGTGCATGTGCATAAAAATTTGTGTACCCCTAATTTATGGGATGGCAAGTATGATGGGATGGTGGTGGTGTGGTTATTGTGGCTGTTTGTGAAATGGCGTTGGTGATATGGGGATGATAGGATGATAAAATGTCCAAGTGAGAACCCTCGTCGTGTCCATCTTAAGACTGAGTCTTAAGCGGTTTTTATCTTTGTATGATTTAGCAATAATATTCCATACATGCTTAACGTTTTTCGTTCAACTTTTATAACTTTATTAATATATGTCCCATGTGATGGGGATGTTGAGTGTAGAATCCTGCTTTTCACCCACCACCTTTCTTTCTTGAAAATGCTCAGCCCAGAACTGGGCTTTTATTGGTTGGTGAAATTGGAGTTGATTCGAATAAAAAGCCCTTTTTTATGCTCAGAGTTGACCAGTTGACCACTACTCAACGTTGGAGAAAAAAGTATTTGGCTCAACTTGTTCCTTTTATTTTCTGCTGATTGTGTTATGGTTATTACTTATTATTATTATCATTATTATTACTACTACTAGGGTTGCTCAATGAGCAAGTAGTAAACTAGGACTTGGGCTAGAAAAAGCAAAGGCAGGGCAGCATTTCACGTTTGACCATTGAGCTTGCTCCTGCCCCTACAACCATTTGCAATCTTTTTTAGTACTTGTCTAACTAATTGTATTAAAATATAAAAAAGGAGAAGACGAAAGAGGAATAAGGAGCGTTTTTATTTATAGTCTGGTTTTTTAGTGGATTTTTTTTGGAGGGATGTCCATCTTTATGCGGGTTTTTATAATGAAACAACTTTATAATCGAATGGAATTCAGGGGAATGGTCGATATCTTCAATGTGGCATATGAACAAGGACTGATGGAGCTCTTTGCTTTGCCGCCTTTTGTCAAATGGATGTTTTTCACTTTGAGTTTTATTATAAAATAGCTATATAACATACACTATGTATGGATATTCTTGAATGAGTCAGGAAAACTGACATTTTTTTTAAATGATCATAAAAAAATGTTTTAAATAATCCACCAAAATTAATAACATTTAAACATCAGTTTTATTTTTGTTTACAGTTTTGCTATAACTTAGTAGCAAAGTAACTCAATGAAAAAAATTCCAACCTTTTTTCATGCTTGTATGAAATGTAAATGAGACGAAACAAACAGCAACTGACTAGACTCTCTATAATCGTTTTGAATCGTTTTATCGATCCACATGGGAAAAAAGAAGCAGCTATATTACCATTTTTATGAGGGACTATGAAATTTCATGCGATTGCATGATCTGAAAGATCGTGGAAGACTGCTTTTATATAAAAATGGATTTAGCTCAACCCACTTTCTAAATTTCTGGTTTGATTGGGGAATAGGGCTGGGAATGGAGCCAGTGAATCAAATTTATTTTTGTTAAGAACGTCTGCTCCAGAATCCGACTAATTGTGGGATTGACCATGCAAGAATGGGGTAGGATTTTTTGAAAAAAAATATGACATGTCCAGAAATATGCCGACACCTAAGTCTTGAATATACAAAATGATCATGTATTCGTGCAACAGGGTCGCATCATGATTCCCCAGCTTGATCAATCTTTTAACACATTCATCGTATTTATTTTAATGATATCCAGTCTTGTCTAGCGTTCGGTGCTTAACTGCCAATTTAATTGCATGTCTCATTCCATGCATCAGCGGAGATTATGCGGATGCCGAGCTGTTGGCTGGAATTAAAACAATTATTGGAGTAGGAATGCACGTATAACACACTTTATATTTTCGGATGTTTTACTCAGCATCAAAGGAATTTAGGCATGTTGTGGTGTGTTTTTTTAAAATATTTAATCAAATCCTTTTTAGAAAAACTGTTTCCCTTTCATTCTACGAACCAATCGCTTTCTTTATACTTGCGCTAAGCTATTGCTGAAGAAGAAGGACTTCAAACCATTCAACAATGTTACGCCGATCCACTTCGTCCCATGTATCCCAATCAGAGGATGGAAAATTGCAATGGACATACGCTATTAATTTGCTTCAGGTTGTGTAAAGATAGCAAAATCACCTACATGACCTACTGGCTGCCTAGTTCAGTGTCTTTCCTTCCTCGAATCGTAATGACACTGACGCTGAGCGCTCACTGGAGGAATTTCCATGAGTCAATTATAAAATTCAATAGTTTACGAATACAACATTCCCGAAATCCAGCTACCCTATTTTTACTATCACCCCTTTATTTAAAACATTTACTTTGCTACCTACGCCATTAGCAAAGCTAACAAGGACATTTTCTTTAAGAAAAGTGGAATGAGCATTTCGAATGAATGAAATACTTCAAGATGAAGTTATTCCTTACAACTATTTCCATGCCACTCCTTTGTCATCATGATTGTCATCATCCTCATCATCATTGTTACTGCCACCATTCCACAACCATTTTCATGAAATATCACCTAACAACTTGTCACATTACAGATTTATCCCTTTTTATTTAACTGCAGATGTAAATAAATACACCTAAATATAATAGGGCAGTTGGATAGGCTCACTCAGCCTTCTTTACTTCATTGTTCCTGTCACATTAACTACAATCCATTTAGCATTACATTACATTATTAACTATTGGAATCTCGCCATTAACACATGTATCTCCAGCTCCTGAGGTATTTCGGATGGATTGATCCATTGAAGACATGTGGAGCATGCATTACCCATTTCACTTTGAATTGAAGTCAGAAAGGATGATGCGACGTTCTTTGCAAGCCATAGGTAACTCGAGTTGTAAGACAACATGGATTGACATGCATTTCACACAATGCTTGAGATATCAGCCTCTATTGCCGGTTATAACATCCTTATATTATCTATCCAATCCACAACAATCAATGGAATGGAAGAAACACTTTTTTTATCCATTGTCATGTCATCTTCATAATAATAAGATACCTACGTTTTTTTCTATCGCTTTTCTCCAAATAATAATGATGAGTTAGATTGGTGCTGGTGGTGGGATGATGATGATGATGATGGTTGGTGTGCATTTGCTTGCCTTTGCTTGATTGCTCGTTGAGTCTCTTGTCCATTGCCATTGCTCCTTTCTTCCCTTGTTACTCTTCCATCATTATTATTATCATCTTGATTTCAAATGAAGAACGGGGAAGAGGACGAAGGAGAGAGAGAGAGAAAAATATAATTTTTGCTCGTCATCCTCATCATCTTCCTATCGCTATTCTTTTATTCCCCAGAAGATACCTATGCTTACACTCCACCGAATCCAGCCCAATTGTGGATCCCATTGTTATTAAGTATTAATGTTGGCTACTTGAGAGAAGGAGGAAAAAAACCTGAACATGAACTTATAATAAAAGCTAAGTATCTTAGTTATTTTTTTCCATTTCATTTCATTTAATATATAACAATGAAGAAAGAAAACTGCTCCTTTTTTAACTCACCTCTCTCTCTTGGAGGAACTTATTCATTTTCAGCTAAAGTCATACTTAGTAGTTATTTTTTTGTGACTGACTGACTGACTGGCTGACTTGTTAAGTGTACACCTTATAATTCTCTGAACGATTTTTTCCCCTCCTTGATCACTAGCCCCCGTCATCATTATCATCTTTCCCCATTGTGAACTAAAAAGAGGATAAGAATGCAAAAGGTAATTATTGACAATGGAATGTGATTGACAGTTGAAACGGCAAAATGGAGGTAGGAGCAGCAGTAGTCAAAGTGAAATTCATCATCATCATCAATTCTTATGAAGCTCAAAATTTCAACTCATTCCTTTCTTGTTAAGGAGTAGAAATGTATTTTGGTAATTTTTACTCCTCATGCTCAATCACTGCTTAAGTTTCACTTTCTAAAGGCGAGCATAGTCATGTTGGGCTAGACATGACATCATCCTGGAAGAAAATGGAAAATATAATGGGGAAAGAAATCAATCTTTTACAATCCCCATAGCACCTGAGCAAACCCATGAACTCCGCATGAAATGATACACAAGTCATATTATGTATTGAATAATGAAAAATCTTACAAAAAGGCTAGTTTTACACCCATTCTATGAAATGAAATGATTTTTTACAAATACAATATGATGCAATAAATGCCAAAAAAAATCATTCATCAGCAAATTTTTACAATAATTTTATCTAAAGTAAACATGTTTACTAAGGCTGTTTTACTCCGCCTTGCTAAGTTGAAGGGAAAATATTGTATTTGCATTTAAAAACTGTTTAGTAAAGTCAGTGGAAAAAAGATAAGGATTTTTTTGTACTCACACAATAATAACTTAGCATTTACAAGATCTTCGGCTAACTTCTTTTCATCCAGGATCCCAATTGAAATCCAAGTATTTTGTTGGCTGAGTTTACTCTTAGTTTACTTTACGATTTGATAAGCACCTTTAGATGTAATTACTACTTATCATTTTAAATACAATATATTCTCTCGAAAAAAATAGCTACTTGGAGTGATAGGGGTTCTTCATTCACTTCACACCCTTTCTAAATCTGAAATGTTTGTTCGGGTATTATCCTCATTTTTTAGCCGATCATGAGTTGAAAAGGAGACTCCTTGAGAAATTAGTATGTGGAAGCCACTCCAACACCAACCACTCCAGAGGATGAGAAGCAGGAGAAGGATAAAAGAGACAATGGGGGAAAATGATTTTGTGGTTTTTTCTTTCTTTTTTCCTCTCTCCCTTTCTTTACTCTTGCTATTATCGTGAAAAGTAATAATAATAATACAAATAATTCAATGGCATTCAACAATAAATTTGATGGTGAGTAAAAGAGCTGAAAGAAAAGTTCAATATGACTTTGTCCGCTGGTTTTATTTTATATCGGTATCCTAAAGATGAGTTAAGAAACCACAGTGCTCATCATCCTATTGTAATCGGAGCATTGAACTCGCCTTTTAACAAGGTTTCATAAAAAAACTCCTTTCGAACTTTTATATTCACCCTGTCCAAATTATCCATACGCCATAATGCGGCAGATGAGCAAGTTTCTTTTATGCAATTTGTGTTAAATTAGTAAAATTAATAGTTTAAAAGATTAAATGTTGAAATAAGTAGGACAGACGAAAGGATCTTATCAATCCCTGATTAAATACATGTAAGTTTATTGCACAATTTTAGACAAAATTATTCATTTTCATTTATTACATTATTTGCGAAATTTGAGCACTAAATTAATGTGCATAATAGATAAATATGAAAACAGTCAGGAGTCAGTTGAGGCAAATATCATGTTTTCTACGAAATCGTCCTCAAATTGCCTAATAAAATAAGTGTAACCTAGAAGGATGAAGATATCATATCGTAAATTGCGCTATATAAATGTTAAGCTCATCCCCCTACACTTTTCCCGTTCCTCTTTATCTACCGTTGTATTTGGTATGCATGATCCATTTCATCAGGTTTACTGTGAAAAACGGGTTATACGCACAAATTATAATAATGCATAATGTATTCATCATTATAAAACATTTCGTCATTTGAGAAAAATTGTCTTGATCCACCTTTATCACCACACTTGCACATCATATCACATTGGAAAATTGATCGAATCGTTTTCAAATGGGGGTTTTGATAAAGGAGAAAAAGAGTGTTGGGGAATGTCACGTAATAATAATAAGGGGAGGGTATAAAGTAAAGCACACATGAACCAGGAGTATGTAATAATAAATAATGATGGATCATCATCATCCAAATCGTCGTCCTCCTCCTCCTATTCCGCATTATAAGTATATCCTGACTGAATAAAAAAAGTAGCGGTGCACTGCGGTTTATGTCCGCGTCCGTCTTGTCTTCCTCCATTTCATGACAATCCTTACTTAAAAAATTATTTTGAAGGATGATGATACGAAGATGTGTAAAGACGACGCAAACAAAGTGGCTCTGGCCTGGCTTCCTCATAGTCTCTCTTCCCTTCGTCGGGAGAAAAGGTTGATCCAGATCATTTTTGTGGATTACTCCTTCCATTTTTCATACAGGGCTGAGTTGATTTGGCGGTGGTGGTTGGGACGACAGTTTTACCTAAGCCAAGCCACTCTTTTGTATTATCATATCATATAATGAGGATAATAAGGATGATATTATGCAACTTTACGGGGAACGAGAGAATGCTAAAAGTTAGGTCATCATAATCTTCCCATCTTATTCATCTCGCAAGCTGTCAGTGCCAAACATGCAAAAGTCTTTATTCCTCAAAGCACATCAGTTCCATTCACCTCAGATTTTAAAGAAAAAAAAATCGGCCATTTGAAACCCTAATCTGAGCGTGGTTAATGCGAACATATATTTTTGCACAATGAAGTTATTATGATACCGGTGCGCTACTTACGTATGCACAACTGGCTTTGTTATTGACGACGGTGAAGGGTGTTCAAAAGATGATGGAACACTTTAAATAGCGATAATGCTTCCTCCATGTCATGCATCATAACAGTTTTGTGTGAACATGTAAATACGATTGAATAACATTTGACAGGGAAATTTAAAACGATGACATACGAATAAAAACGGGATTTATCATTCACTTCGGTGGTGTACTTCAAAAGTCAGAGTGATTCCGTCTGTATTATAAGCATTTATATATCGTTCCATTCAGGTTGAATAAATGGGATGAAGCATATGAATTCAATAATGATGGGAAAGAATATGCTATTTATAAATAGCAAAGTGACAAGAGTGCTGTCTGCGCAGTTTGAAAATGCTTGACCATAACTAGCTACAGATGAGCTTTGTGATTTTCCTCCTTAATCTTTAAGGATCAACTGGGAGAATGGACTTAGCTTTCTTCATCAAACCGACAGTTATTGAGTTGCTCAATTTGTCTAGGTCGATGTCCTGCTGTGAATTTAACTCAAGTCGTTATGCCTGCTTCGTACCATTTTTTAACGGGAGGTAATTTTTTAACATGGCTCATAACACTACAACGCTTACGTGGATTTTACTATTACATTTTACTGCTCAATGGTGAGAGATGGATGGATGATTATGATGAACATGACTCAGGAATCAAGATGATACATCGGGGAAAATTATATGCATAATTGGAGGGAGACATGTGGAATGGAGATGGGCACGAGATGATGAACAGGAGCATGGATAAGAAGAAGGAGGAAGCATATCTTTCGAGCTTCTGTACTTCACCGATTTATCTTTTTGGATAATCCGATAAAGCATGTGGATATGCTGGATATGGAACTTTGATAGGGTTTCCATTCCCCTTTCACTCCACTGGAAATCTATCCAGGTTGACGTGCTGATGAATGTGAATATTATTCTTGGGGTGAATGCTGTTGTGATACTTTTTATGGTACGATATGGCTAAATTACAGCCAAGATATATGTTTTACATACATTTATTTCTCCGAGTAAGTTACAATCAGTCCCAATTTGAGATTGACGATATGATAAGGAAGGGGAAATAAGGGAATGATTCAATGATCACTTGAAGTCAGGTAGAAAATTTGTTCTTTTGCGGTGTGAATCCATTTAGCATATCTTGGCCCTTCCTTGCGTCTTACAGTTTACAAGTTATATAATCGTATGTGATTAGTGATTATGATCTATTCCGATGAAAGGAAAACCGAAGGGGTATGGGCAGCTGCCCAAATAACTACACATCATCATCATATCAGCATCCAGCTCTATGAAGATATGGGGTACTTGAATAAATCAACTGATTGATGCGTTCATCAAATGGATTTTTGAGTTTTAAATAATCAAAATATCAATGCATCATGAAAATGGAAGTTGTTGCTCTTATCTTGATCCATGCCTTTTTCTTCATATCATCAACAAATCAAATCAACATATCTATACTTGATATGATAGCACTAAATAGTTGATGTACATTAGGTATATACTTTGTATTCATATATTATTGTTATCATGTGGTTTGACTTGCGGTTGGCTCTCAAACCCCACTCAATTATTGATTTTGACACTGACAAATCAGCCATATTTATGAAGACAGCGATGCTGATCAAAATACCAGCTCAACCAATGGATGTATAATGGAATACTCAAATATGCCGACGGAAACGTATAAACTCCTTTATGGATTTCCATACTTCCGTTGATCAAAACAGCTTGATGTTTCATTTATTTATTGAATTTCATCCTCAATACCGTCATCATCAACAAATCACTCCTGTCCAGAAACGCGTGTTTGGGTCACCTGAAGCAAATCAACATGTTTTAAGCGTAAGCATGCAGATATTGCATGGATTTTTTTATAATTCACAATCCAACAACAAATTCCTTCATCAATCCATCATCATAATTCCATCATCTATTATTTCACAAGTATAATGTTGATTATCATCCAAACATCATTATAGATGATGAAGAGGAATGCTGTGTACGTACGGAACTGAATCTGCGAGAGTGGTTGGGTTATTCTCAACCCAATACCATCAGATTCATCTTTGTGAATCCACCACTGATAATAATGATAATAACAATAATAAGTGGGCAAAGAAGGCAAAGGTTAATTGAGTCTGCCTTTGTCTGCACCTCCATGATTTTCTTGAAAGATAGGGGAAAAAAATCCTTTTTCAGTAACACATCCCAGGAGCGAAGAGCTTTTTTGTTGGATTCATTCTCATCATAATGATCATTGCATTTTGCCATCATCACGACAAATTATTAGAGCTGCCTTCCCTCTCATTCCAAATAATGATAATGGTACTTTTTGATATGATCTGTTGTGAAGCTCACAATGCTCGATCCCCATGTCTGTTGAATTGTGCAAGAAAAGGTCAACTCACACAATTCGGGATTCCTTCTTCAGAAGCAACTTTACATAAATGAATTTCTCCTGTTAAATGATAATAATAATATTTATATTAGTCACGTTTCTCTCCTCTACAATTACCTTGGTTCTTTATCAGAGGTCGGTAGAGCCAGGGGATTGCTACTGTGTGCGTTTGTGATATGGATATGACGTGATCACTGACTTAAATCGGCATTTCTCATCATCATCAAGCCCATGCTATTATATTGAAGATGGGCAGGGATGGGTAGAGATCATCTAGATACAATTACTATATGCCTGTGAATTACGGATTTCGACAGACATGGGAAAATCGAATGTGTGAAGATTTTTTTGTATCTTTTAGGAACATTGTAGGTATATACTTTTGCTAATCTTGGGGAAGCGTAATTTGCCCGTGTCGGAATCAAGATAAGCACAGTTGCTGTGGGAACTTGGACTGAGCGACCATGTTAATATTTGTGAAGTTGAAGTTGCATACTTTTATAGGGGGATGTGATGTGACTCCAATTCTAATTTATGACTAGGTACCCACATAGTTGTTTCTCGTAAAATAACGTCATCAGTTTGATGTGCTATGTAGTACTGGCCTGAGTTCAAAATAGGCTGGTTTCGCCATTTACTTTTAGTAGATATTAGTGCTGAGTTTTATCATGAAAATTATAGGATGCATAGACTGGGAGTGTTTGCCACTTTGTGTTAAAAGAGAAAGAGCGTGAGTTGTAGTTGACAGGATGGTATATGTCTATCTGTCAATAGCTTAAAATAGCGAAACAGTCGAGAATTTTTTGTTACTCTGATCTGCATATATTCTACATTAATTGCAGGCAATGGAGAGCATTATCGACAACCCCAAAAAATCAATGTCAGATATAGCATGAAATATATCATGATCATGACAATTAAAACCTTACTTAGCCTTAGAGCCTTTGACTGGCTTGGTATCAAGGTGTGAATGTGAGCATAAAAAGGACAGAATTATATTGATTGTCAGAGGCCACCCAACCAAGCGGCTCTCAAGATGGAAAGGCTTGAAGCAAACATGAAAAGTGTCTCTGTCCAAAATAAAATTAACCCTTTTTCATCTCAACTCGCGTGCAAAATAAGATCTCTCCTTTTCCCTATCTCGTGTAGTGCCTGTCATTTCATACCAAATCTAAAAGGGTTGATTTACTAACCAAGAGCCACCCACCGCCATCCCTGCTATCTGCCTGATTTCCAGAGAAAAAAAATATGTTATTATCATCATTATAGTAAGTTACGCAGTCACACCATATTATCCACAGTTGTATGATAGCTAACTTCATTGGTAGAATCCCCAATCCCCGGTATTTCTTCCTTGTTGTTTCGCCATCATTACTTGCAAATAAAATGTTTAATGTCACCGTAACATTTCCCATTTATTTCAGAGCGTGCACGCAAAATCCCAGTTGGGCTACCTAATACAGCTTCATCATTGCTCTATCTCCTCTTTCTACTTTTTTTAAACGTTCAATCATACCTACAATTTTCTCTCAAAGATGAAGAGCCACAGCTTTGAGGGAAAGGGTTACACTTCCCACAATCTAATAAGAGAAATGCCATCGAGAAGAGGAATAAAACGGATACCACTTTATTATGATTATTATAATCCTTTTTCCCCCAAAAAAAATATTCTGAAGAGGTTGAGTGACCATTATCATTATTATGTATATCAATAGAGAAGACAGTCTACTCAAGTGAAGAGTCATACATTTCCCTAACGCTTCTTCCCAATCCCCTTGAGCTCATCTGCGTTGTCTTCCAATGATAAAAAGCAATTTTACCTCCTTTTTGGCTAATACCAATCCAAAATGACACGACATGTGAAGAAGGAGAGATTTTATATAAAAACGAGTCTTTTACCATCCCTATCCAAACTTCTTTTAACTTGAACCTACACACTATATCAACAATCATCCAACAACACACAGACAATTCATGAAAATATATTTTTTTTCGAAAGAAAAAAGGAGTTCTTCACTATTTTCATGAAGATGATTATCATCATCATCATGATCAGAGTATCACATGAACATTGTACAGATATATCTCAAGCTTGCCTAGATATCCTTACACATAATCATCTCATCTTCATCCATTTTTTTTTCTCCTCCAAGATTACTTTCTATCAAGTAGGTAGAGGAATAATAGCAACGGTGTATACCATCGGATTCGACTTGGTTTCGTCTTACGCAACCTAAGTAATAATGACACCGATGGAGATGGAGTCACATTTTAGGCTTATATCATATCATTATTGTAAGGGAGAAAGAATTTTTTTAACAAAAAACAGTGAAATGAAACAGAGATCTGATCTGATGATGCTTCTCCTATTGTACTCCCAGAGCAAAGTTGTCCAATTTTATATCTCAGGGATAACCCCATTTATACGAAAATGAGAGTAAAAATATTTTTTTAGAAGAAAAATGGAAATATGTTGTGTGTGTGGATGGATGATTATCCTAATCTGTTGACTCTGACTGACGATGAGTGAATTGATTCCATTCCATTGCATTAGGGATTAAGATTGCATGCAATGGCTTGATGATGATGATGATGACGATCGTCGGCAAAGAAAAAAACAAGGCATCTTCAGAAGAGATGAGAAGAGTAGACAGACAGACATAGACACTACCACCAAACCGATCCATAAAGCAGTTGATTTGCTGTAAGAGGAAAACATTAAATGTCGGAGCAAGGGCAGACCAAGCTAAATGCTAAATGTTTAACTTGTTTCGATTTTTTGGTGAGTCGGTAATAATATTTGGATATGTTCTCTGATGGGAGATGTGTGGGTAGGTACATTTGGATGGCATTTCACTCCAGACAATCAAGTAAGCAGCTTGCACAACAGTGCTTGAAAACACGAATGGGAAGAATGTAAGTAAATAGTCATAATAACAGTGATAGTATTTAATAAGATAATTTTATAAGTTTCAGCAAAATATTTTTTCCTCAACTCCAAAAAAAAATCTCGTCTCCTTTTCCTTCTTACATGATCTGAAATGATGTCGATGGCGGTGGTGGGAGACGGAGACGATGACGATGATCGTCGTCATCATCATGAAAGATCACACAAGAACGGCAGATTGATTGCGCTGTATTAGTTACTTTTCATTTTACCCTTTTTCTTCCCTTTTTCTCCTAAAATGATACAATTTTTTTTCTTCTGAGCCGTTTCTCGTCGTCTTCGTGCACCTCTCAGCATTCTCAGCGGGATGGGGAGAGCTGAGAGAGATGGGAAAAATTAGCGTGTTTTACGGATTATTATTATTATGCTGTTCAATTTTCAAAGCTTGATTTTTCACCCTTGATAATTCCATAACTTGGTTTTCATATAAGTACAAATAGTAAGTCAGTGGTGGATTTTGTGAGCTCATATTATCTTCATATGATTGTTCAATATATGATATGATTCGTTGAGGATTTCAAAAGGAATATTTAAAGCTCCCTGTGTAGTGTACTTATATTCTATTAAGATTTGAGCATTAGAGCTCAAAAAGTATGAAATGAAAAATGTGAGCTATTTTTTCATACTTTTGATACTTTCCCTGATTCCGATATGGTGTTTAAAAGAAACGTTTCAGGAAAGACCACACAACATACTGAAATCCGTTTCACTAGATTTACCTTTAGCTTGCATTTCTTTCTGTTTATTATGCATAGGCCTGGATTTTATTAATACTTATCATGTTATTGATGTTGCTTACCTAAAAATTAAAAAAAAATCATATCAGTGTAATGGCAATGGGGCTTGAATAGGGCCCGACACAATTTAAAATATTGCTCTATGATAAGCATGGAAAGGAGCAAATTGCAATGATTAATATGTAATATGCATTATTTGTCCAGCTTTAAGATGTCCATTCAATTTCAAATCAACACATAACTGCGATTATTCGGGGAAAAAGCTAAAAGTGTGTCTATTTATTCAGTCAGTGTTGTTGCAATGTTCTTTCTCTGTCTCCGAAATCACACTCATCGATCATTGACCGCAGTTTTCTATATATTCTGCTTTTACTCCGGTGGTGTTATGGGTGGATGGGAAGATTTAGTGCCTTACCATTGGGTGTTGTTGGATAACATTCGAGGCTTCTTTTTTTACACTGTCGATTTTTTTCACTTTTCTCTGTGTCCATTTTCCCACGGAGGGATTGAGCTGATTTTATTGAGGAAAAGAGACATGACACGATTGTGCTGTAATGGCTATTTATAGTTATTTTTGTATTTTTAAGGAAAGCGTTATCGCCTAATTTTTGGGAAAATGAACCCTTTAATTGACTTACTGAGCTTTGCGCTTTGCCTTTTTAGTAAGATAAGGACTTTTCTCAATAAAGTGTAACAGCTTGATGAAGACATTGGAACATTATTTTTTACTCATGTTTGTCTGTGAACCTTGTAATGTGAGGATCATCGGTGGCTTAAAAAGAGGATTCTTTTAATGTATAATGTACACCTTCTTTAATTACTTTCGTAGCCCTTTCCGAGTGGACAAAAAAAGGAGGTGATTGAGCAGTATTGAGTATCCAAATTTAGTTCAAAGGTAAAAATGTGTAAATCCATAGTTTAAAGTGGTGGGTTAATGTAATCGAGTTGAGACTTTGAAGAAAAAGTTGTTTTCTTCCGTTGTTCTTGGACACGACTGACTGACTGCCGTCTATCCGTTTTCCTTTCATGGTCGGAAGAATAGGAGACAAAAAAGGAGTAATAATAATAATAATGCTAACATTACATGCAACACCATCAAAAGGTACATTCTTCCCTTTATCTTTCGGAAATTTTAGAAGAATTATGAGCCTGTTAACGAGATATCTTTCTCGTGTTAGTTGACTTTACATCTTCCACTTTGCACTCCATAGTCATCTCCAGCCAGGCTTACCTCATATGTCATTACGATCACGGCTGCTACTTTCTTAAATTTTCACGAAATATCGACAGACTAGTTTAATAAAGTTTTATAAAACCAAATTTAAAAAAGTGAATTCTGGCTTCGCTTTCGCATTGTTATTTTTACTGAAAAATTTACTGAATTCATTAAAAGAATGTGATTCATTCATGAAATAAATTTAGACGAAATTGCATACCTAATACCTATATAAATAAGTTGATTTAGTTTTTGGAAAAGTACGCCAATACCACTTATTTCATTAGAATTATGGTAAAAGCGTAGCTGACTCAAGCACTACCATGACCACGGTACTATCATATCAGTCTGTCATCGCACTATCGTCAAAAGCGCAAAATATACTGCACATTAACTCATTCCACTCAACTCCATTACAATAAATCAATCCAGCTATAAAAAGTTGTTTTTAAAGAAAAAAACAGGACATCCTCCACCAGATTGTCAGCCATCCCATTCAAGCACAATATTGTCCTTTTTAGCCACCCAACAACGGTCTCTCTCGAACATACGTCCTAGTGATATGAAGATTCGTCCGATTTGCCCCTTTTTAGTATGAAAATAGTTGAGAGAGTAAACTATTTACGTAATTATCAATTATTTAATCAGCTCATAAAAAGCGATAGATCAGAGAATGCTTGACCAAAAAAAGAGCATCAAGATGACTACGACAAATTTCACTTTCTGAAGAAAAAAAACTATCCCAGTTCTAACCATTTGGATTGTAAAGGGTGAATGTTGGAAATTGAGACGGCATCTCATCTCAACCCATCATGTAAATAATTTAATTCTTTCCCCTGTTTTTCCCTTCCTCCATTTCCATTTTCTCTTTCATCTCCCTTTCAGCTCGCCGTCTTCGTCTTGTTCCTCCTGTTGTTTTCCCAACTAATGTGACACTGAGAATGGTTTGTGTGCGTACAAGTTGATGGGAGGATGATAGTTTACCACAAGAGGAGTAAGGAGGGATTAAATGAATGAGTCGTCGTTGTCGACGTTTTTTTTTGTCGTGTATGCCTATATCCAACTATATAAATGCAGTATATATGACCCGATTTGAACAACTATGCATGTGATAAATCCAGCAGTAATGAAGATGATCATGATGACGTCTTGTTCTTCTTGTCGGCTGGTATTTCTGTTCCGATGTCTCTTCTTCACGTGTTCATTTCCTTTTACTACAACGCTCCAAGAATGTACAAGTTCCTCGTTTGCCGATGCGACAAAAAGCCATTCTGTAAAAACTTCTTCGTCAATGAAAACAAACGTAAGGTACTTTATCCATCACAATCTGAAATCTATGGCAAGGTTATATGGTGTGGTACTTGTCACAAGAGTAGAATGATCATAATTTCTAGAAAAAAATACTGCTCTGGGGAAGGCGAACTGCCACCTTCGGAATTTTAAGGGAGAACTAGAATGAGACTAAATATTGGTGATCTGACAATTTTATACTTTAATGCTTCACAGGAGAACGTACAATTAAAAGTATGTTACTAAAAATTATGAATGAGATACTATTCAAGTTGCGTACAGTTTCTGACGCTGATGACGATAGTATGTAATAGCCATTTTCCCGACTGGTGCCTTTTGACCTACTAATTTAATCATAAAATTGAACCCTACTTAAGTACAGATGCACACAGCCAGCAACTTCTATGCACATTAAATTAACGGTGACTCGTGGTGAGTAAATGCATGTAAGCGGGAAGGTTTAAAAACTTTACCGTTGATGCAGCCTATTATCCTATCCTGAAGATGCATAGATCTTTGCAGCATATGCTTCAAAAGAAAAACTGCTCACTTCCAGAAAATTGTTTTTAAAACTGAAATTTTGCGTTTATAAATGAGGGTTTCTTTTAATTTTGATGTTTAACATTTTAACAACTATTCAAATTATTAGAATGAATTTTAAAATAGACAGCAACATTAAGTATTAAACTGATCTAAAGTATTCACGATTAAATAAAATGTACTTGTAAACAAAATGTCGAAAGTTATCGTAATCGTAATCGTAGTACGTTTTCCTTATTATTATTTTCATCATATTCTTCACGCCAAACTGAAATTCCCTCGTAAAAGGCTATGACGACCTGGGGACACTTAACATTTGCTTCTCTAGCAGCAACCAAATCCACCACATGTGATCCTTCCCATTTCATTAAAAACATCAGATCTCCGCCAGAGTCGGTGGCCCCCACAATCATCTCCGGGATGAGACCTCTTTCAAAACCCGTCTTGGGCTCCCCAGCATCATGGCCTGACTGATTAGACATCCTCAATGAATGGATTTATCCTAAAAATAATTAAATCAAATATTTGCCTTAATATAAAATAACACAGACTAATAAGACATTAACTGACAACCAACAATTTCTTCAAACAACAACATCAACACTTATATGCAACAGTGAAACAGTTACCTTGACTAACGTAGTTTTGGTCGTTCACACTAAAAGATTTGCTCTGTCTGTAAAAACTCAACGAATCCAAGCTGCAAACTGTAATAACAGTTCCAAATCTTAACTTTAACAGCGGGCGCTTCCTGACCAAAAATCTATACTATATTGCTTTAAAAAGAGCAATCTGGCAAACTTTTATTTATTAAATTTCATGCACCCAAAATTATTAACAAACAGTTTAAAGTCACGATTGCTCACGCATGCCTAGTCTGCTGAAAGTTCCTAGTTCAAGAACAGAAGCACACTGAATCAATATCCATTCTCGCAAAAGGCTATAGCAAAAGAACTAATGATTCAAACATCCCGCCGACTAGGCATTGGTAAAAAAAAATCTCAGGATAGAAGGAATCCAGGCAAAAGGAACAAAGGGAAAAGATCAACTGAAAAATGCTGGCTAGAAAATACATATCATGCAAATATCAATATTGATCAAGGATTCTTCTCAATCTTCTGACATAATCATACATTAATTAATTACACGCAATTAATCAATCAACTAGGTGATGCGCTTTCATAAACGACGTGCTTTGTTTGCTTTCATTATGAAGCATACTGGAAAAATCCATGCATGCTTAGGTAAGATAGTAGCATGCTTCAACGTCAACGTTTTGAAACATTCCAGCTTGTACAACAGTTTGGAACGACAGAGCTATCTAACTTGTGTTTATTGCTAACTAGTTACGATTAATGTGGGTACTGGCTCGGCTTCCAGTCCCTTGCCTTCGCTTTAGTGGGGTGAATTTGATAATTAAATTAACAGGTCAAAGGTCAACATTTAGAAAAATGACTATGTATCGTAATCAGCATCGGAAACTATAACCAGTAAAAACTATCTGAAGATTAGCAACATATTTTGGCTATGTGTTCCCTTGTTTTTTGCCTTAACATGGATAAAATCCATTCATCAACTGTGTCTTTAAAGTTTAGTTAAACTGTCAAGTTGCTCCCGGACCCGTTTCATTTCATGCCAAAATTTAGGCTACATTAACAAGTTTAAAAGGAAATAAAAATTTATTTCATTTAATTTATGACGCTTCTGCTTTGAATGCTCAAAAAAATTGTAAATAGTGAATTTCCTGGATGAATATCAATAAGCTCACGGAGGACAAAGCAACCATTTACAATTTATTAGCCCAACGATGATGTCAAGTGTTGGCATTTATGTACAATACTTCAGATTAAAAATTCCGATTGCATCTTAAATGGTGATATAATGACCCTGAAGACAATCTCTCGATATCTGTACGATTGAGAATTCCATCCGTGTTCGTTTTCTTTCACACAGTTAATTAAATACCACACAATTTAGTAAGTCTACCATTAGCATATATATTGGAGGCAATTCTGAAAATCAAAAAAAGTTTCGTAACTTGCTATATGGATAAAAAAGCAACATTTACCTGGTAAGCATTTACGCTTTTGCTGATAAGATCTCTCTATTCCCTGGAGAGATAGTTGTAGGTGGAGGACAGAGGAGGCGGAGTCTTCAACTTGAACGTTTAGTAAGCCTCAGATTATTATTTGTTAAGCAACCTTTTTTGAATGAACTTGATGATAATCGCTAAACTTTTCTTTGGTGTAATGTACCTTGAGCCAAGCTGAAACAAAAAGTCCAGGCTTTAATCCTCTCATTTCATTTGCAGCTCGAATATTACCTGATTCTCAAGCAACAACATCAACATCTTAAGTAGCATCTTGTAGGCTGGACGAATAAGGTAAGAAAAATGTTTTTCATCAAAAGCAGACAAACGATATAAGGACAAGTAAAACAAGTAGACGTGCTTCTCTCGTTTTTATAAAAAAAATCGTTTATTTTTTTAGATTCTTGTCATCTTATGTCTTGTACTATGTAAACCAATGCATATTGCATATTGCATCGTGTGCGATGATAGTTGACATCTGTCTTGCTGTCCATCACTGCAGTTCATTAATAAATCATGTGATGCTCCACCAAGCCATTATTCAATCCAGGTAATTTCAATGCTAACTCGGCTCAATCCGGCTGGCCAGCTATTTTTCCATGATGAAATTGATAATGATGAGATGACGAATGTGTTTTCAATTCTTTTTCTCCATTTTTTTCCTCCTCAAGAGAAGCTTAAGTGGGGGTATAATGATGAGGAGACTTTTTCCTTTTAAAGGTTTTATTCCCTGGTTTTCATTACCAGTAGCTGAAATAGTGATTGTCCTCATAACAAGATTTTACTCTTTTTTTTACGAAATTTTACCCTTTCCACCTTTCAATTCAATAGGTCCAATTCTCGACTCATTAATTGAAAATGAATGGGAGAGGGAGAATGCATTTGGCCTCGACAGGTCACCAAAATGAAAGTATTTTTTTATAAGGAACGCTTCATTAAAGAAAAAACTCCCCCAATAAAAAAGGTCTCCAATGCAGGTAGCAAGCAAAGCCAATGAAGGTTGAGCCCAACCAACCTGGAAAATAAAGAAGCGTAATTCATTCAATTGCATTCTGAGCATTGAATGAGAAGAAGTTGAAGCACTTCACCCAAGAGTAATAATAGAAAAAAAGATACATAACAAAAAAAACGCCACCCTCCCTCCCTCTCCGTTTCGTCTTGTTCCTTCCTTTCCATTACTTGTTCATATAATGATGTATTTTTTTGTTAACAATAAACAGGGCAAAAGTCCTCCTGCTGTGAATACTCCACGATTGTGAGGGAACAAACAAGGAAGGTGTGGGATAAGTGCCACTAATAATAATAGTAATAATAATATGTCAACTTATTCATGACTAACTACCAGCATCCTTATAAACCAGCCTCAGTCATCATCATTTTCAGAATCGTTATGAAATTTGTAGACTCGAGTAAAAAACATAGTTGCCCGTATACTTTTGCTTTCATGGCATGACATCCCACCACCACTGCCACCACCAACTTGTTTGCTTGCGTGAGTTGAGGCAATATTATCGTTGTCATCTGTCGCCACATGAC
Source organism: Lepidocyrtus paradoxus (assembly GCA_034696885.1). Lineage (NCBI taxonomy): Eukaryota > Metazoa > Arthropoda > Collembola > Entomobryomorpha > Entomobryidae > Lepidocyrtus > Lepidocyrtus paradoxus. The sequence goes on from JAQGAH010000010.1 coordinate 75,676, forward strand.
GTCCAGCTACTGTGGCTCGCCACACCGCACTATAGTTATACAAGCTTTTAACAAGCTAGTTTCACATTCGCATAGGCCCCTACATAAATATGGAATGAGGAGTGGATGGAGGTGGAGGGAGAAGGACTCTGCACGACAATGGGGAAGGTTCACCGGGACAGCATTACACGATAAACAGCAAGTTCAAAATTTTACCTGCCTACTTCCTTCCTTTTCTCTCCTCATTATGATCCAATTCACCTTTGTGAGCTCTACCTTAGAATTAAATTTTCTGCTGATAAATACTCAAGTGTCTCTCGGAGCTATATAGAGGAGCTCTCGTTATAATGGATGATAATATGATGAGTAGGTATCTTTTTTGTACAGATAATACACCCAACAATATCGATAATGATAAAAGGGGCAATGTAATGATTAGCAAGTAGGTTTCAAGTAGGGAAGAATGATGGTGGGATTGTATACGAAATTTAATTGCACTTTTATTTGTTACTTGTGATAAGAATCGAATAAAAATTATTAAGCTTTTTTTGCTTAAACGCTTCGGGTATTATGGCTATGACTGGCATTGTGTGGTGGTGTGCTTCAGCTGAAAAAAAAAATAATTACTTATATATCTGGCGAAAAAATTAGGTATCCAACCAATTTCTATTTTTCGTTTGAATGATGAACACAGCCTAAGTCCCAACAATGAATGGACCGGAATAAGGCTGATGAGGATGATGATCAATGCGCTCTTTAATGATAATGGGGAGATCACGACAACATGTTGGCTTGTCACGAACCAGAATCAAAATCTACATGTTCAGTTAATAAGCGCAAAAATCAATCTCATCATTTTTTTTTGGCTGGTTTTGACTTATTAAAATCAGTCAATAATGCAGCTAATAGATTTTCGTGCTTGGCTCTTTACCTAATAAGCACGATCAGCTAACTCAACCAAACGAGCTTCTTCCTTCTTCTTCATTTATAAGTATTTCTAATTTTGGACTTGGTTCATACGGTGAAGTTGTACGAGACGAAGTGGTTATTTGCTAGGTGAGTAACCGTAATCACCGTAGGAATCATTGCTGCTGGTTTGTCTTCTTCTTTGGCGTATTTTTATTTGTTCAATTCCCAGAAAACCGCAAAATGACAACAAGGTACAATAACGTTCTGTAAGTTTTGTGGTTTTTTGGGAAAATACACTTTGGGATGAGAGAGGTCTCACGAGGTAGGGAGAAAAAAATAAATCTAGCCTGACCACAGCGAATATCATTATGCACTTATCGTTTGTGGTGGCGTTATGAGCACATTTAGTTAGCCATGTTAGCCAACTAGACATAGCGGGTTTAAGTATCTGCTATGGGGAAAAAGTCTGCTGCTGTACTGAAATACATAAATAATTCGTTTCAAAGTGATTCTTCGTAATTTATCAGTTGAAAATCGATTACAGACACTCCAGCCTCTAGTAAAAGGATTAACTTGGTGGATTATTTCAGTTCAGGGGCAAACTGAGAATTGCTCATTGTTTATTGAATATGGAATTTGCAGTTGCCTTTTCTACCCAGCTGAAAAACATATAATCTTGCTTGCGAAACGTCATTATGGTGATTTTATGCCATTTTTTTTCAAGAAAAAATGTACAACTCACCTTTCGCATATCACAAATGAAATGGCAGGTAGCTTAACTGAAGCAGACTAAAAGACTGAGTATGCGTGCTGTCGTTTACATTTCTATGTATGTAAATGAGATAATGCTGCTGAAAAATGTTTCACTTGATAAAAACATCTAATAAATAAATAATTACTGTTTCATTTATACCTACTAATTATTTATTCATGCAGTTCAGCATTTCATGAAGTACATTTAGTTTACACATCGTTACACACATGATTCATAGAGTTTATTGTTAGTATCATAATAACCTTTTATCATCCTCCCTCCGACCAACCCATTTCATCTCTGAAGAGGTCTCGTATATTGCACCTGTGCGATTGCAACAATGGGAAATTAAAGTGGCTCAAAAATACATAACTCCCAAGCAGTTTACATTTCATTAACAGATGCAAGCAAAAGAAGCGAAGAGAAAGAGGAAAGCTTATCCAAACCATGTACTTGTGAGCACTCCAACACCTGAGCTGTCTACCTATTTTTTACCTGTTTAGAAAATCATCAGCCCACAACTATAAGTATCCATTATTGTCTCTTGTTAGCAATTAAACTCTTCAGTTTTCTGTCATTCATTAAAGGTATCACGCCGTAGACTCATCATCCCTCTTTCAATAAATATCTCCCAAGATATCAGCAACAATTAGTTGGAATTAGTTACGGGAATTAACCCGCTTGGGAAAAAAAGAACTCTAGAGAAGTCAAGGAGGCGTCAAAAGTCAAGTCAACAAGCGTAAATGATAAAGAGCCTTTTGCGTTTTAATGAAAGAGAGGTAACAACAACACCTACCAAGTACCAACCGATCAATGACAAAAACCACAGGATAGATATTTGCTCCTTTCTTTGTTCGCACCTTTGCCTTAATGAGTTTCATTCTGTTTGATGATGACTATTTGAGGGATTGTTCAGAAGTTATCCAATTGTGACGAAACTTTTCTTTTGAAAACACAAAAAAATGCTTTTTTAACCGTCTTTCGAGCCAATTTTAATTTCAAGAGCATTGACCACTAAAAACTCACCCGTAATAGTATTTTTGTGCTTAAAAATGCAAAAAAAAACTTAAATTTAGTCTTTCTTCAATATTGAATAATATCATGAAATTACAATTACGAATACGCCATGGCAGCACAATATATCAAAACGGATTTTTAAGCCCTTTTTAAACAGTTTTGAATATAAAAAACTAGTCAAGTATAACTAGAAATTAGGCAAATATATTGCTATAATAGTTAATATAGGATGTGGGTTTAAGTGAATGTACGTGTGCGGCTGGGAAAACCACTTTATGTTGGTGCCTTTCCGACGATAGGATCAACTATCACCGGTGGAAAAGGAGGAATTAAGAAGGGAATTATTTGCTAAATAAGTGGAATTATCTAAAGAGATAATTATCTTAATAATCATACAAATGTAAACATAATGACGATAAATTCATATGATTACAGTTTATTTTCGAGGAACTCGCCTTTTCATCAGCATACATTTTAGGGAAGGACTGGACTCGAACTGAAGAGCTGTTTTGGGTAGGTGCCTAGATGTCGATGATAATTGACCATGTTACGTACTTACAACGAAACCACTCTGCTAACAACATCCATCCATCTTTTTCATATCAACCACACGAAGAAGATTCAACTAAGATGATATGGTCTGAACTATAAATTTTTTTCGTAAGTAGGCGTTATTTAGACGCTCAACATTCGCAGAACGCTCTGCAGTAGACGGAGAGCTAATACGACTAAAAAAGTTATTTCAACGCAGTTAATCATACCTACAATATATTTGCAAATAATAGCCTTGAATAAATAATTAGCAAAGATAGTCTACCATTACCAGTTTCCTGACAGGGGATAATCATTGCACCGACCCGACCGCATTTAAAATGTGGAATTATTCTCAGGTAATTTCACAATAATAGAAGATCGCCTCATCTTCAAAAACACTTTCCAGTGCCTCCTTTCAAGCAGAAGAGCTTAAAAGGCACCTGTCCCGTCTGCTATTACTTCTGTAAATCGGGTTCGGATCGCATGGCTATAATATAATATCTTTGGATGAGATCACAGGATCCAATAAAACGAACTCAGAAACCGTCTCAATTGCCATGATGCATAGTTTTAATTTGAATAGGTTGCGTTAGGTACTTATATCCTCATCCTTTTGAATTCATTATATTCTAATGATTTATTTTTCCTGAGAGGGCTCAGCATTTATCATCATTGAAATCATCACCTCATTAATAAATTATTATTTAAAATGTTAGCTCTCATTATGACGAAAGATATATACCTAAGCCAGGTTGCCTGTGTCACCGGATATGTCTGTCATAATAAAGGATAGAATTATTTTGCTAGGTGGGAGACACCACAAGACATAAACGGTGAGTAGCTAAATAGAAAAAAATGGTAATGATGATGGGTTGGGCACCTGACTTTTTATGCTTCCATTACACTTATTACCTTCCTTAGCTATACTCTAACTAGTTGTAAATTAGGTAACAATAGTGGGATAATTAGATGGAGAGAATTGTCAAGTCTATTCATAAAAAAATATCAAAATAAAAAAGGCACTTCATATCCATCCCCATTCTTATCCAAGTTGTAGGAATTAGACGGGATGCTGCTGAAACGGATCTTTGGACGATGACAACACTCATTTTGTAATCATATTTGTGGCCAAGTTTTAAGAATTCGGAATACAGAAAATTATTATTTTGCTTTGGGCCTTCCCAGCTTTGGCTGCTTTACCTATAACCAAGCCATAACTTTACGTGGTCTTTGTAAGTCGTCATCGTCATCATCGTCGCAGGTTTTTGGTACGATATGAGTCTAGCTGAACATGAATTATGTATAATGAGGAAACGGTGAACTTTTTTAAATACAAAAATAATGTGTTTTCATTGTTTAGACATCCTTGGCTAGTTCGATGAGGAATCGTAAATTATCTTATTGTCAACTCCCTTCCCTCTTGAATGCCTCATATGTACGGTTTTAACTCCTGTCCCACCTTCAACCCTCCAGTTTTAGCTTTTTCCTGTTCCTTTCTGTAATGCTTTTATGTCTGTTTGACGGTCATGGAAAAATATATTTGAAGCTGAGTGAGTCTAGCAGTCAAAAATGCTAATTTTATTTTCATATTGTCTTTTTTAAGTGAGAACAATGCTGTTATAAAAAAATAATATTTTTACCGACATGAGAAATGACAATACATATGCAGTGGTCACAAATGCAAGGTGGCTTACTGGGAATGACCGAATCCATAAAATACTGTTTTGTCAGGATCCATGTCGTTGATCCAGTCCTATTGTTCCTTCAAATTCATTCACCCTTTGAAAATTTAACGACATTTATTCAATATTTTTTTTAGAGGAAGTTGTGAAAATATGGGTTCTTTTCTTGTCACAATAATCATCCTTCTGTTTACGACTTGAAATTCATTGATATACAGTTGAGTCTACGTGTCAGCAAATGCCGGCTCTGAACTCGCTGTCTTGTCAACTTTAGTCGTTTTTATATGTAGTTTTCCAAGTTTTAAGAGACAAGGGCCAATCAAATTTTGGAGTTTTTTGGGGTTCATGTCAGTAATACAGTCAAATATCCGCAGTGTAGATCTGTAGGACCATTTTTTCCTCCGAATAAATTTACACAGTTTTTAGGGTGGAACATAGTAAAGCTTATTGTTATTCAAGGGAAACGCTCTGCCCATAATTTTAAATAAAGTGAGCTGCCGTATTTTTTAAAATCTTTGTTTAGAGCATATGCGTCATCTCATATAAAATTGAAACATATATTTAATGAAAAAATATTGAAAATGATTTTGAACTAATGCAAAATGTCTAAAGTTGTATTAATCATATAAAATTCTGTACAGGAACAAAAAAAAGCGTAGTTTGTGAGCACACATGTGTCTTAGATGACTAATCATAGTAAGAAAATGACTAAATCCGTTGAAGAACAATCCCACATAATTGCATTATAAAGTTTACCAAGAACTTTCTGCAATTTCATCAACACCCTTATTGTCAAAATAAGCATGTTTATAATTCTTGCTCATTACCAGTGCATGTAAAACATAATTTTGTACAATATGGTGCAAACTGTACGTAATTGAATTGGCGACTGCATAGCGTGACCAAAGTTATTTTCTCCTTCCCTTTTCCTCAAATGTTGTATATGGGGATTTAGAGGTATTCAGTAATCAGTTTTACCAACTCCATATAATAGTGTCAAGAGAGAGAGTGTGTCAATTTAGGATCATTTGGGGTTTTCTACCATGGAATTAGCAAAACCTTCACAAAAGAGCAATTACGTATAGTTTTCTCCTACTGACGATCATCTTTTGGGACAGAAATAATCCATACTCATACCATATCCATCATAACTAATCTCATTGCATTCATATCAGTATCATCTTATCTCCCCAAAATAGCTTTAGCATCCAAAAACTGCCGTGATCTTGTTAGCCTCGATGATTTGATGGAGGAAAAAGTAACACGAGTTTGCTCTTATTTCGTTTTCATTCCTGTTACAAAGAGATGACGCTATTACACTTCGGATAATGACCATCCTGTCAAAAAATTTCAGTGATGGAAGGAATTTTAGGGCCCATGGACTCGGGGGATATGAGCCCATCATTAAGCACTTCATGACTTGTTAGACTGATTTTTTAGACGCATATTACTACCTATTTGCAGAGCGGTACCCTTTTTAACTGTCATCATGAAAATAATTTTTTAAGGATCGGCATGATGCGGATGTGAAAATTGTCTCACTCATTTGCTCACACGCTTGTTCTCCTTAAAAAAGTAGCCTCACCGTTTCTGTTTCAAACCAAGGTTGATGTAATTTTTATTCGAAGGCAGCGGATATCCCAGAGCCGGAGACCAAGTTAAGACGAAGAAGCCTTTTTTAAAGTGGTCATCTCTTTTCTCTAAAAATCCCCATAGCCATCCATTTCGATGTCCTCTCAAGGAACGCAAAGTGTCGAGCATGGTACACCTCTATAGCGTGACATGAACACATCATCTTTTAGTTGGAAAAAGATAAAAAAACAAGTAATAATAACATAATTATGATTTGTACTAATGAGTTTCCTCACTCAGGGTTAGATAAAAAGGCTTTTCGGTTTTTAAAGAAAGTCTTTGGTTTGGGGCTAAAAAGGTGATTGCGTGGTTTCAAAAAGCTTAGCTCAGCTTAGTTCCCTTGCTCCGTCGACAGGATCCTAAAATCGAACAAGGTGCATTCGTGTTAATGAATGCTTGCTAGTGGCTGGCTCTGGTGACCGATTTATTTAATTAGTGCTTAATTTTTTGAAACTTTTCTTTTAACGATAAAAGGATTTTTAAGTAATGGATGGAAATATTGTTAGTATTTGCTTAGCCATCTTCAGAAATGGAGGCAGATGTGGTTACTAATTCATTTTATATTTATATCAGGTGTATATTACTATCACACGTATTTGAACTGCTAAGTTCTTCCATAATCATAAATAATTGAAAATTTCAAGCTCCCGTTGAGTACTTCTCGATGCAGCTTGCCATTGTCTCAATTTAATTTTGAAAGGCAATAAAATGAGTAAACAAATATTTTCCCAACTAGTCAATACTCACCTGCCCTTTTACCAAGTCCACTCCTCATAAATTATTTATTCCGTGAAATTAAGAGAAAAGTGGGACTTCCTTGGGTCTCAGCTGGAACAAGATGGGCTTGTCTTAAAAAAAACCTACTGATCAGTTTTTTCTTCTCTTCAATGGACATCTGCAATTGTTCTCCCAGACCAAGTTAGACATTACGTAGTGCATAGAAGAATTTTTTATACCTTTTTCCCTCTTCTCTGTTCATAAACAAGCTGAACAAAAGTACTCAGGATCTTTAAATTCCGTTGATCGGCCAAAGACGAGAATTCCATTTCCTTTCTTTATGCCCCTAAAGAGTTTTTTTTTGGCATTTCACCCCAATTCCCGTCAGTGTCCACAGCTACGTCATGCACCTTTTCAATTCAATTTTTATCGTTTCCCTTTTTCTCACCTTTACTTTGTTTATTCATTCATTCAGCTATATCTATACTATCAAGTCATTCATTTTTTGAGTTCCTTTGACTCTTCTTTAGTTACACTTTGGCCACTTGCTCATCATTAGCTTGCTTTTTTATCCTTTCATTAATATTTTTCTCGTTATACAAGTTAAGGCTAGGCCTGGTTAGAAAAAAAGACCCTCATTCTATTTCACATGACCACCTACATTTTCACCCACAAAAGACTTTTTATTATCATCCACCTGTCCTTAATTAATTGACTGGCATCATCATCATCATCAGCAACAACAGGGGCATCGTCATAGTCATGATTGAATGGTGTTTGGGATGGTTCGCATGGCAAAAAAATCGGATAATAAGAAAGAGAGGTATGTATTTCTATTCAAGTCTTTAATTTCCTCGTGTAATAAGTTAGTGGAGAAAAAAATGCAGGAAGCTCATGCCTTTGGCAAACAAGGCTCAATTTCATTGGGCTTTTGTGTGTGCTCTTGTTCTCTTTTCTCCGTTCCTGTTCACCATTTTTTTCTTTCTGGGATGGTGATGATGATGATGATGGGGATGTAACAAGCTTTAACAGGCAGTCATAAAAAGTTAGGCAAATCTGTTGATGTTCATTGTATTCGTGCCATTGGAAAGGGTTGGCAGGGGGTGTGAAAACTTTGTATCTTTGGATGGTAGAATAATAATTATTCATTTCATTAGCACTTGATAAGCATTTCATTTGGCTTATAATCTAAAACTATGTATCCATATTCCTACAAATCGAAATTTAAAAAGCCAAAAGCATATTTCTGCCTGACCATGCTAAAATTCTCATAAACTGATTACCCCTTTTAAGTTTGGACTAAAATTGCATTGATTGATTGTTTAAGGAAAGCGTATAGGAAGAAATTTTGCTTAATTGTCCTGCATAAACTTATTATTGTGACTCCCGAAATTACAGGAAAATACAAGTTACAAACTCTATCTGACGCAGCTTAAGTATTTCAGAATCCTAGTTAGAGAAAAATTAAACAACAACACGAAAATATTTAAGCAGCTTAAACAGAGCTTCTTGGACAACGCGCCACATATTGGAGGAGGATATTGACATCAGTAAAATCTGCTTCCATTGAGAAAGCACTGATCTTCTTATATATAACCTCTCTCATATTCATCCAATCATCATCATCATAATTTTCAAAACGACATAAGGAGACATACTTACAGCGACCGCTAGCAAACTGCAGCTAGGATGTAGGTCTGCTTGATTAATCACATGTCAGAATACATTAATCATCACTTCACAAACACCACCCTACCTCCACCAAACAGTGTAACTTTGTAATTCTCATGCCACCTGCAAACAGTCTCATAGATTTTTCTAGACCTATTAATTCAGGCCGTGTGTCATGCGAGCACTATACTTATTATGCAGTTACTATTCACAGATCTCAATCGTATTAGGCATTTATAATAGCACCAAGGATGATGATGAAACACGGCCTAGCGTGAAAGAGACCTCACAGGAGGGCCTAAAAAATGATTTTACTTTCATCATGCCCATTTCGACACAAGTACCTAGAATGATCCTATATAAATACATTCAATTATTTATCCCTCATTTATCAAACGTTGAGCAAACATACCTACTCGGTGCGCCACATAAGTTACTTATTTAACTTGGCGACTCATCATAATGCTGAGAATAACCATAATGCATTCCTCCCAATCCCAATCCAGACAAACGATATATTTAAAATGCAATCCACTTTGTTTTAATTATTAGCATGGAACACTAGTAGTAGAGGGAGACAAAATGACCCTTTCATTTTAAAGTGAGGAAGTTAGTTAATGAAGGAAAACTAACAAATGGAGTGGTCGCTACTTATCCAAGTGAATCTCCTGATAAAACGGTCAGTTGCGCTAGTATTTAGTAAACTGATTAAAGAAGGTGGCTGAAAATTCACTACAATAGGACATCTCTGCATATTTAGCCAACAGGAAAACGGAAGTTGTGTCCCGTCCCAAAAATAAATGAATAAATATTGCCGTAAATGAATATGATGTGATAGTGATGATACTTATCTTTATTTCACATTTCCCAATTTCATGCCATGCCACCAAAGAAAGCTCCAAATGTTTACCGGTTCATGGCTCAAATCATGTTGTGGGTCCGTCATTGTTTTTTGTAATCTCATTTGTCAAGACCTAACAATGTCCACATCTCATTTCATTTCCACTGATAAATAGAATAAGATGGTGATTACATGAGAAAAATGCATTAAAAAATGTTTCAAGATGACAAGACACATTTCGTACTGTACGTTATAGTAACTATTAGCCACATTTTGTTTCTCATCATCAAAGCCTCATCATCAACAATAAACATTAGCATTACGGTGATGTGTCCCCATCATCATTTTCTTCTTTCTTTTATGCAAAATTAGTTTTTTTCTCTTCCCTCGTCCATTTTCCTTCTTTACATCCTGAATTACAGGAGATTATTAGTGAAGAAAAAAGTAAATGACCAGAGAATTTGGTAGAACAAAAGAATTCTGCTTGATGAATGCGTAGATCGGATGAATAGCCTGGTTGAAAAGGATTTTTTTTTTGCCTTTTTCATTCTTTACCACTTCATAGTGATTACTCGCCAGTATTCGCCCATGCATGGATGGTTCATGAATTAATTATGTGAATTGAAATAGATCGTCCATCCATCCAACGAAGCTCATTTCTTTACTCCTGAGGTCTGCGATGAGGATGGTGACGACGATTATTATTATATTTGTAGCATTTGTTTCATCCTATATTTTAAAAGTGACTGAGTTGCTTGTTAGAGTCAGGAGAAAATGAGATGGAGGAGAGGAAAAGGAGATGCCATCATCAGCATGATACATTTGCCAAAAATAAAAGATGGACTGAAAAGGAAAAACGGACTAAAGAAAGATGAGGATGGTAATTGAATCGTGCAGGGAAATGGTTAGTGGGTAGGGCTTCAGGTCTGTGCATGCTCTGCATTAACGAGGAGATGGATCAAGGAGAAAAGAGATTTTTTAGGGTGTTCTAATTAGGATGAATGATTAGGACTTGGGATTTTATAAGAAGGGAAACCTATTAAATTAAACTTTTTTCATCTCCCTCTTGTTTTCCGTATAATGGGATGGGTTTTCATAGCTACAGCCATGCAAAGTTCTATTGAACAAGCTTAATCTGATGCTTTTTTTGCTAAATACTAGAAGAAAACGGGAGGAAGATTGGGTAAAATTTCGAAGAAGAAAAAAAAAACAAAGGAAAGAAAATGTCTCGTTAGTTATAAACCACCTCAGGATTTTAAAGGACCCTCCATTGTTGTAACTTTAATGAGTTAAATAAGAGCATATTATTTTGTGATAGACATAAGCATGACTAAAAAAAGTTACTGATGGCTATGGCCACTGATGTAGCTTTCTTCGTCCAAGGAGGAAAAAATCAAATTATACATTAGCCAGAACCAGAGGGTGAATTTGATGACAAAAAGGGTTGATGACCGTTTCAGAAAAAAAATGTATTTTGAGTGCATGCAGAAAATGGTTGGATTTTGTTTTTTTCCAAGGAGAGCCACAATAAGTAATTTAATTTGGTAAAGTTTTAGATAAAGCACATTTAAACCCGATCCTGAACAAGATTGCTGGTAAATAAAAAGATTTAATTATTTTTTTTTCAAGTAGTTGTGTACCTTATTAGAAGACATTATATAGGAAGCTAATTAAAAAATCACAGGAGTGTTTGCGTGGTCTCGTAGCATCATCATCATATCATGAAGGCTCAGAGTTGTCGACGTGGTTTACCAACTCTAAAGTGTTTGAAGTTTGAACGCTCCTGCTAAAAAAATAATTACATGATTAGAGCATACTTAAGCAGATTCGAACACACTTTAGTCTTGTTATTGGGCTGGATGGTGCCAAGGGAGATTATCTCGCAACATCATAATATCATCATCATCATAAAGTATTTAAAATACGTTTAAAGTGGATTAGCCCCATACAAGTCAATCAGTGGCAGAGGAATCAACATGTTTAGACATTGGAAGGCGGATCTTTACTAGTTCTTAATGTCGGACTGTGCAGCTCGCCGCAGACAGATCTTTTCTGGATAAGAACTTAAAAAACTACTTAAATACTGGTAATTGCTGTGAAAATGAGGAGTATGGTGAGGATACCAATAGCAGATGAAGGAGCAAAGATCAATTTCTGTTCTGGGCTGAGGATAACGATGGGGCGAAGGCAATTACGAAGAAAAGGTAGACATGTGCCAATGCCAATGCACACATTTCGATATAATCCCTCCCTAATTATAAAATAAGAGGATTGATTTATTTCCTAACAGAATTTGAACAAAGTCTCGAGTTAGCTTTTCATAAATCACTTATGTCGAGTGGTAATAATACGCCCAAATGAATAGAGTCTTCTGATAAATACTTAGTCAATTTTGTTGATTGATTGAATGAGCTGCGAGTTTATACTTTTCGTATGAGATACTCAAGTATATAATCTGGATTGGTTGAATTTTGTTGTGTTTTTTGCTCGGATGGAAAAATAATTATGATGATGATTAAGTAGAGGTAGGGCCGCAGACTACTGTTTGCACAACCTTCCAATCTGGAGATAAATGATCCAGGCGATGATGGGATCCAATGGGATGAGAGCTTTCGTAAATAATTGTAATTATGAACTGGTTTAACCCCGCATCACATCCTGATATGATGATATGATGTTGTATTTTCCTCTTATGAGATGATGCGCAGATGTAAAAAGACCATTTAAAGTTTAACTGAGATTATTACCTAATCCAAGCCAATGATTTTAATTTCCATCGTGGATACTCTGTTGCTGTTAGTCAGCGTCGGTAGCATTGTCACCTGACTCTATTAGTGGAAGATACAGTTATGTTATCTAAGGTACTCTCCATTAATCCCCGAATGCAAATTAATTGAGAAAATACATTAAGTTAAATTGGACCGTGACCTGCTTTGCCTCTCATCCTGAGTAATGTGGAGGGAGAGTATTTTTTTCCCTTACCAATCTTCAATGCTCACGCTAATAGCAATATTCAATTTCGTCAGAGCAGCGCTGCAGTTTGTAATCTCGGCCATTAATTAAAATCTCAATTGTATAATGTACTAGTGGTTAATCTAAACAGCTTTCTGCATGAATTTAAAAGACTCACCGACGTCACCTTATTCCCAAGGAGAGCGAGTAACGGATATTTTCAAAGAGAGGACGTATCTCAATAAGTGCGCAATAACTAAAGCTTAAGATAAAAAGTTGCTTCGGGACCAGCATACCCCAATGCAGTTCAACCTTATCTACATTGTTCAACAATAATGTTGCAATATTTAGATAAGGGGGAGGGACAAGAGAAAACAAGCTATTTTTAGATTGCCTTTCCCACTTTTCCCCAAATGTCACAGCAAAATTGTTGCTGTTGAGTTGTTTTGCTGGATGGACTTGAACCAGTTTCAAAATGTAGCACTGGAAAAAAACTGTCAATGTCCCCTTAATGTCTGTAAGTGGTCAATGAAAGCACTTCCATTGCGCTGCCTTATCGTAACGCTATCGCTTTAGTTGTGTTATCGCCATCAATCCTCTGTGGTACTTTGATAAATATGACCCACATTTCCCGACAACAACTCAACGCCCCCTAAGAAATAGCTATTGTAGGGTAGAATACATTGAAATTGCTGCAAACTGAGACGCACTACAAAATATGCGTTCTAAAGTAAAATGAAATTAGGTTATCCTGGTTAGGCATTGAAATTCTAGAAACTTTGATAGGACTACGTACTTAATACCAAAGTAAGATTTACTGTAAAGTCCGAATTGCTTTAATAGTAGTCCATGCAAAGCATACGAATAGCAAGATAACGAAATGCATCATACAAGAATTCAAGTATACGTATGTACATATTTATTCCGATTTCATCAAGCATTTTTTTCCTTCTGGCATAATAACTCATTCATTGTTATATTTCTTTTAAAGTCACCATCTTTATAACATGGGTAATAGTACTTAAGTAGTATATAGTTTGACTTTTGCTAAACTCCGGTAGCTCCAACAAGCTGGACAGAATGCTCTTATTACACCGTTTCTACATAGGTTAAAAACTAATTTAAAGCAAACGAGTCTGGTATTACCGAATTTTAACTTTTATTTTACATGTGCCAGAACAATAAAGCCAAAAAGTAGTCATGCACATATTCGCACAATTTCATTCCTCTCTCTCGAGAACACACCTTCTGGTCATTGTCATTATCGTTTTAAGCTAAATGCTACATATTCTTATAATTAACTCGGCTGTCAGTAAAAGTCGGGATGGGAGGATGGACTGAAAGGCTGCGAAAGGCTTTTGAATGAGTAATTGTTATGTTGTTGCTTACAGAGCATCATTTTTATTCGATGAAACTTATGCAACCAACCCATTCTCATGGCCATGCATACTCACAACCATTTTCGAATAAGTAGATACCTATTTATTTTCAATTCGTATTATTAAGTAACGGCCGTTAAAAATGAAGGATTTGGAAATGAGTGGGTAGCTTAAAGAGCCAACACTTTGAAAATTCTAGGACGCATTATCCAAGGTAAGGTTTATCTACCTTCATTATCATCATTAAGATAATACCGAGCTACCAGATAGATTTAGATTAGGGAGTCGTGATTAACATCTCTCTCTGAATTTAAATGGTCTTCTTCCATAAACGCTCTCTATTACATATACTCCCTCCAATATACCATTACATTATGCATCATCATGATAATTGTATCAAAATTTAAAATGTCAAAAAGAAGGAAAAAATCCGTTAATATTATAAACGCTAAGAAGGAAAGCAGTTATATGATGATAAGGTTGACAAGAAATCTCATCATTTTAATAAAAATATTCCATAGAAGGGATATTGATATCTGTTTTTTTGCTATGACTGCATCTGTTTTCTCAAAGATAATTACTTATCTCTTACCTCGCCATTACCTACTTTTAAGCAGATCGCTCCTGCTATTTATTCTAATATGATGGGGATGCTCCTTCCTCCTTGGTATAATTATCCTTTAATAAACATCATTACACAATCTTGTTATCGTGTCCAAAAGGCTGGACCCACTCTAGCTCCCTCAAGTCAAGTCATTGTCATTATAAAAAAAAATATTTAGATTACTCGGAGCTCCTCTGGAGAAATGCAACTATTTGGAAGGAATTGTCATTGACAACATTGCCATAACAATTGTAAATGGTAAAGTGCTATTAAGGGAGAGGTAGGAGCGGCTCATTGTACTCTGGTGTACTCTGGCAAACATTAAATACTATTCTAATCATCGAATCCCTTCAGATTAGAATGAATGCAGTGGTTGATATAAATGTTGAGGTAAAACATCGGCCAGGCTTGCATAGCTTCTGGACATTTTACATTGCATTTTTTCATCTGATCATCTGTATCATCATCATCAAAGGAACTCTTCATCTCTATGGCTACTTGTTGTTAATTACACACACTTTTATCTCCCCTTAATGGGCGCAATAATACCAAACATAGGTCAATAACGATTAAGGCAAAGGAGAAAAGAAGCTCTGGGATAAAGGACGAAGGAAGGAATTTTCTGATCTTTCTTCAACACCGTCATTATTGTCATCGTCACTCCTATGTCGGTCATATGGGAAGGGATGTGATGATGATGCGCTTTGGTCGGCATTTCTGGAGGAAAAAGTTCCGCAACATTTTATTTTGGGTGAATATATTTACCATTATCTCTTCATTCAGTTAAATCAGACTTGACAGTGGGAATGGGTAGTCAGATGGCGATGGAACATGAAGTTCTGTAAGCGATATGACAACGAGTCTGCTTGAATAATGTTGAATGTGATGTTTGTTTTTCTTGCTAAAGGATTTCGTCAGACTAAACTTGACCTGCCTAATATGGATGTGGAAAGCAATTAACATTTTCCTTTAAATTTGAAGTGTTTAGAGAAAGGGAGCGAAATAACATTTATTTTATTTAACTAAAACTTAAAAATTGGAGGGATGGCCACAATAAGAAGTGGAAATGAGGGGAAATTCCTCCCAAACACTTTGTAGCGAACTTGTCTCAATGTGCCCCAGGACAACCTTGAAATACTTGCTTTTCAGAGTTTCACTACATGTACTGTGCTCCAGCTTGAGAAATACAATAATTTATCGACATGAAACAATTAGAGCAAAATTTTGATGTTCATTAATCAACATTACCACCCTTCAATTATGAAAACGAAGAGTTGAAAGAAACAGTAGTTAATTCTTCCCTGTTATGGATTGAAATGTAGCCAAAGTAATTTAAAACAAGCCTAGTCATCAAAGCTCATCATCATTCTTTCCTACAAGTAGTTTCAATGAAGGGAGCAGTCTTGATGAGCTGAGCTAGCTTGCTCGTACTTAACAAGTGAAAAATGGCTTGTTAATATTTTGAAAACAATGGAAAGTAATACACACTCAGCATGAGTGAAGAGCTGGAGGGAAACAATAGCGTTCCAACGAGGTACTCAATTTTTTAATTTCCTTCTCTCCTCAACGGCAAAATTACGTATTTACAATGTTGAGCGAGTATCCTCTTCACCTTCAGTTTAAGAATGGACACCTCTTTGTCTACAAGTCTTCCATGATAAGTACACAATATGATTCATTGAGAATGAGTCGGGCGAATTCCTCTCTTCAACCCTGAATACAATCTACTTAGGGCAAAGGCAAACAATTCATGCTTCTCTTTTACTTTCTCATTATCAACAACACACACTTGTACAAACTACAGATAAGTCTAAATGAGTAAGTACATGTATGCTAGATTCCATAATTAAATAATTTTTAAATTGGACATTCAACTGAAATTTAAAAATTAAGGGATTTTCCAACCCAACGCAAAAATGATTCCATGTGAAGTTTTTTAGTAATTCTGTTAATTTTTTAAGTTTGTAAATTTTCCATAGTTTACAGATAAAACAATGTAAAACGAAGCTAACACGAAACAATTTGTAATCCGTTTAGCCAACTTCACGAAAATAAGGGAAAAGTGAGATAAAACAGGAGAGACGCATCAACTAGAATCATCTTATCAGCTTCATCATCCCTTTCAAGAATCCTGTATTACATTCTAATCCGTTCCATTCTTGACTTTTTTCTAACCTCCCTTCCTAAAAAACATACAAGTCGACGTCAACATGGCCATGCGTCATATTTACGAACCGACAAGGAGCTTCACGGTTTCTTTCCAGAAGAGCTCTTCTTCTGGATAGCTTATCCAGAATTTCATGAGCCATCATCATCGGTAATCGGTACAGCATATTTTATCCAGCAGCTGCTGCCTTTTCAAAGCTGATATCGGTTTAGTAGTTCATAAGGAAAAGGTATCACATGAAAGGATTAAAGGATTATCATAATACCATCATATAGTGGTCCCACATCTCATCGGCAAATCAGCATCTCATATCGCATCTCATATTCGGTGGTGTCTTCACTTGACAAGTTTAACTGCACCTTTTTCTTATTATTCTTGTCCGCTCGCCTTTCTTCTTTCCCAAAAGTAAAAAAAAAAATCGGATGCTGTGCTGACAAGAAAAGTTGTTTGTGTGCTTTATGAATGAGTTTCCCCTCATGAAAATGATTCATGTCTCATGTGATCGTCGTCATCAACTCCTTTTTATTCTTCCGTACTTTAAGTTCATGTTCATATAGTCATATATAGCTTAGCTTATCTATATCCACAGAAGATTATATGAAATTTAGTGATAAGTGATGATGATATGTCTATGTCTATCAAGCCATCTCTGATAATAATACTACTTGACACATACTGTATGATTATTATGACAGGAGCTGCATCTATCGTTGGGGAAAACTAGGAATTTTGTGAAGTTAGCATGAAATGATAGCATCTTGACTTTGTAGGAGGAAGATCTCAAAGAAAAAATATTCTTGGAACAGGATAAAGGTATCTACTCAACCTGCCTATTATATACCTGACTATTTCCTTCCAATAAAGTGAACAAAGGCTTGGGCCTACCATTCCATTAAAAATGGATGCATATTTACTATTCAGTAGTGCAAGCAGTCAGCGATCGATGTCAGGTTTCATCTTCACCCCTTTTTTTGTCCTGCTCATCCGAAACTTTTTTTTGTCGGAGGAGTTCATGAGCGGAATGCGTAATATGGAATGATGAAGAAGGAATGTGAGCTATTGTACGGTGCTCGACATATTCTACTGACACAGAAGCCGGTGACGGAGAAATATTATGTGTAATTTGGGCGAGATGATCAGCTCCTTTTTATTCATTCATCTTTAACTTAATGTATGAAAATTTGAAAGGGGAAGGTGGACGCGACGGGAATTGTTGCAGCTGTTAAGGATGCCCTTGCGACTTGGCTCGTGTCAACGGCAAAGTGGAAAGAAAAGAGAAATTGGTTATGGAAGAAATTACATGAGGTTATGTACGCTTGCAATTTATATTGCTTTGTTTGGTCTGAGAAACATCTAAGGCAATTGAGAAGTACGCCAGAGCTCACCGAAAAAAGGTTTACCTTCTGCCTTTTCTGAAATGAAAACCGTCAGATCACCGTACAAAATTGTGGATGGAATGAATACCTGCAGAAATGATGAGTTGGCTGGACCTGACTAAAAACATGCCTGTTTAACATTTTAAATACCGGAAACAAAAGATATGATATAAGGTTGAAGCTAGTCTACAAGTGAGAAGTGCCAGGTGCTTCATTCTAATATTTTAAGAACCTTCGAGGGATCATGTCTGGCTTATTGCCCTTGTCGTCTGAGGAAAGACCCTTTACAAAAAGCATTTCTTTCAAAAAGGACGTTAATATCGTATCATCATTTTCAGGAGGACGGTAAGGAACGGTAAGGAACAAGAAAACAATAAAACACTGTTCTTTTTCAATTTGCGACATCATGTAGAAGTGAAGTCTCAGGACAAGTGTAATAAGTAATAAGTAGAAATGTAAAAGGGGTAAAGTCCAACTTTTTTTAGAAGTAGAGACCTAAACAAAGACGGTGCGACATAAGTTAAAAAGCGCTGCGTAAAGTCAACTTTTATCTCAGAGATCCTTCCAGTTTCCCAGTTGTATTCTGTCCTCCCCGTAAAGTTTTCAGGTGTCTTGTACTTTGAAATATGCTAATTTGGACGCAGGTGAAATAAAAAAGAAACAATTTTCCCTCAACTCCAATGCAATTGACCCTCATCCCATCACCGTCCTGAAATAATTATACTTGTATAGGTAACATAAGTCAACCTTTCACAGTCCATGTTTGAAAAGCTCATATGTTTTAATGCACTGTTCCGAAATGCTCTCTCAATCCCAATAGTCGGAACAAAGGCTGACCACAGAAGTAATTTATTACGTAAAGTAAGTAAGGTAAAGTTGCAAGTAAAACGATTTTGGGTCTATCTATGAGCGTGTTATGAATAAAAGATATGAATGATGACGCTGAAAATGTCAATCTTTATGGTTGTACTTCGACTTAGTTAGTTGTTATCGGTATAAAGAAATTTATTGGAGGGAATCGAATATCCTAACATTTTTATAGCGAGTTATTCCTGGATATTTTCATCGATAAAGTTAATAAACATGGATTACAATTTAGAGATGATGAATTTACTTACAGTTGTAGTTTATTCATTATTAGACTATTGTGTCACACGGATATGCATCAGCTCAACGAATAAAAACGCTTGAAACTATAGCGCATAGTTAAACTTTGCACATTGCTAGGCCATCTCTTGAGCTGGTGTAAAGTACAGACGACAGCATTCAAGACACAACCAAGTATACTGGCTTAATATAATTTATATCAGGTAGAGGGCCTGAACGGTTATGCTGCTTTGTTCACACCACTTCACAGAATGGGGGTAACTTAAGAAGGCGATTGGGCAATTTAATTTCCTCATCATGAACAGTTTTCTTCCAATAAGTGATTCATGTCTGTTATTTTTTGGAAATCCATAAGTATGTTTGTAAGTACTAGTATGAGTTATTAAATCTGCCCAAATTTACAAAACATGTACTGATGGAGTGCAAAAATTGCTAGACTAATAATACTGAACTACCTGTTTCTTTACGTCCGGGTGAATAGAATAGACTAACCAATGCAGTTTGCTGATAACCTTAATCTGGACATGCAACCGTAAGACTAAGGCAATAGCAATGGTGCTTGAAATGCAATGTTGCTATAAAGGAAGCCCATAAGAATGGCCCGCTGGATAATGGAGGCGGGTGGAAATCCGAGCAAAGCATATTTCCACCGGCATTCGCTTCCTCTTGACTACACTTGATTCGGTAAACCACCGACCCAAATCCATATAACCTACATGCATACACTTACTATTTTCTTTAACAATGACACATTATCCTAGTGCCTTTCTTACTTTCACATTCTCAAATTTACTAATTCATTTAATAAATATAGTGATGCTATAGACGCTGTTCGTCATTCTTGTCATTTGCAAATCTACCCTCATGAATCATGAAATCGATCATCACAAATAAGCACATCAAAAAGACGCTACCATATCGCTGGCGTCAACACATTACTGCGAAAGGTAAGGTATCCACCCATTTTGGCGTCTTATGCTTATGGAGGGGACGAACACCAAACCTTCATGATAATCACGCTAGTATAGGTATTAACTATATTAAAACAACTTTGGCGGAACCTTCGCCACTATGTAATTAAATAATACCTATAAATATATCATTCGAGACGGAAAGCTGCACGAAATAATTTTTAAGATGCTCAAAGGGTGGATCTGCAAAGAAGAACGTAAGCACAAAATCATCAGACAAATAGCCATAGAAATTGTCTAGCTCTTACTGGTTCAACTACCTTCAACAATAACTACAAATACTATACTGGTGTGTAGCAAATTCCGTCGTCATCCAAACTGCGACAAGTTAGTTCTGACAGGACAAATCTAGCTGTTTTACTTACATGAGATCATACAATTCTTGCCATGACTCAAGCAAACCTCCGACAATATGAAAAATCGCATGTTAACCTAAATTGTATCAGAATTTAGTTTGAATAGCAAGTGCCAGGTAGGCTTTCATGATTTGTATATTATTTAAAAAAGTTTGATCAACACTCCCGTACCGATTGACCATACCATTGATACATAACTAAATGAAGAAAGCTTATCATCATCATACAAATTTCCTACTATGTATTTCTCTCCATTCTCTCTGTTTGTTATTCCTTTATCTATAAAAAATCTCGCCTGTCAGACTCGAGAATATGAATATGGAATGTTTGTAACAAGCCAAGCCAAACAACTGTTTTGGAAGTAGCAATTTCACATTCTCTGTTTATTTGGCAACAACAACAGAGGTGACCACACACCAGAAAGGTTGAACAAGAATTTGCATACAAATCGTTCGATTGGCTGTTGAGCTTCACACCACCAAAACGGACCAATGATCAAGTTCTCCTTCACACCGTGGTTGCTAGCCGACAGTCCTTTAGAAAAAAATCTGCACATGCGCATTAGGTACTCATTCATGACGAAATATATAAACCTGGGAAAACAGCCAAAAAAAACGCCATTGAATTTGTAAACTGTTTACAAACTGGTTTGACTGTTAAAGATGCATAGGAGGAAAAACAACAAAAAGATTGTTGGACGCTACCACTTTTTTAGAAATGAAAACAAACGTGAGTAAACACGTTACATATATAAGCTATGGATATTGCCATTTCTTTATGATTCAAGACGTGATTTTAAATTCGGATGAGCTAAATAGTTCAGAGGATATTGTACTTTTGTCGTCATTGTTTCAGTAACCATGGTGAAAATACTTCTGTCCTGTACCTCGCCATGTACAATTGAGTTATTGGAGCCGTCCATTCTTCAACATTCTACACGATTCCATGTTCCAGTAATTCAAGCTTGATTTGACTCCAACCTCCATCCTCATATCAGTCGAACAATTCATGTCATTCATTCACTATTTTTATAACATATCTTTTTTTTGCTTGCATCACGTAACCTTGTTCCATATGTTACATAAGCCGAGTCAAAAGGAATCAAAACAAGTGCATTCACTCTTTCCATCAAAGTCATTCATTCTTAACGTCAACATCATTATCCTTATCTTCCCCTTGTTTGCTTCCATCCATTCTGTTACTCTTTTCATCCCAGGAGATACATTCACTTCAATGAGTCTTTTAAGATAATTGGTGAAATATGGAAATAATAACGAAAATTTCCAGTGGGGTCCTTCAAAAATTAAAAAAAACATGAATTTGAGATAGTCAAAGGTCAGATGCCATGTCGGTAGTACCCTCCTCCAGTTCAGTCCAATAATGGAGTCAGTGCCCTACAAACAACAAATTCGTTACCATGGTTCCGATTCTCGACTTACCGAATATTTGGAATCGTAATATTTGAATGTCCCCTCCTTTCCCATGACTTCTTACAGATCATCTTTTCCATCATCTCATGTTTACTTCAATTTTATGATCACAATTAATCTCTTAATCAAATCACGATTCTCAATAAGTATGAATATGAAATAATTGCTAATTATTACATATATGCATAACTATGTAAAGCATAAGCGGCTCCTCAAATATGAGATATAGTTGAAGTGTTTTGATCATTTTGACAGTGACCAGAGAGAATAACAACATTATCCTTAACTTTTCTACAGGGCTCGGTCAACACGTCACCGTTTTTCACCATCGGACCATCTTTTCAATCCGTCTGACTTATAATAGGCGATGAACGCAAAAAAAAATTATCAAAGTTATTTTATTTTTATCAGCTTATCAATCAGACATACATAGTTAGTTAACTCTTATTTTAAAGAGTCAACAAGCATTTGCATGGCCCATCTCAGAGCCAACCCAGTTGGAGGCGAGCAAGGGAAAAACGTCAGATTGAAAAAAATAGGCGTGTCTGTCCACTCGACCACACACCATTAATTGTACCAAATCAAACTGGATTATGATTACTGGTGTAACAGTTATTGTATAATTGAAAAGGTTGAAAACGAAGTAGATTGGGAATCATATAATTTCGTGTTATGATAAATGATAGATAGATGACACGCAGTATGTAGAAAAAAACCCACATGTGCGATGATGACGATCATGTCACATCGCAATTTAGCAAGTTATGATAAACAATTTAAGAGGAAAACGACACTCCAAATCGATTAATAAGTATTTAAGCTCCGTAGAACATCCAGCGGAAAAACATATTGCGAGTCAGAATCCATTGCATTGAAATATTGTGGACATTGGAAGGAGATTTAAGCAAAAGCCAAGCACAGCTCAAAAAAAATCCTTCAGGCATCTCAGATCCCAGCCTATAAACCTGAAAGAATAGCTGAATAGATTATTTCACCTATTCCTCAACAATTTAAACAAGTTTCTTACCTGCCTTCTTAGACTGGACAATAGGGCATAATATACGTTTGGAAAACAAAGTAGTTCTTGAACAACAAATTGCAAGGTTTCTTTGAAAGTGAGTTGGATTGCACATGGAAAAGTAGCATAAAAAATACGAGAAAGGATCAAATCTTCATGCAAATATGCTGCCATGTCCAACGCAAACTCGTGAATTAGCATTGTGAAACGAAAATCCATGCAGAATCAGTTTGTTCGTAACAATAAGCGTGAGAGTCAGTGGAGCAGGTTGTTTTGTTTTACTTATGTGATGGACCGCTAAGCTACAAAGTATATCTTTCTTGATGACGCGCTCACAGTCAGTGATAACGATAAGCATTGAAGACTTGGTTTACTTTGCTTATTTCCAATTTAATATTACTTCCAAGCCAAGACACACCATCCAGCTTAATATCCAGCTAATATGAAAAAAAAATGTGAACTGGTTGGTAAGCAGAAATAAACGCTGGTGAACTTTACATCGTGCAAGTGGATGGCCTACGTGCCTGTCAAGATGAAGATAACTTCACTTTGAAGAGCGTCCAAAGCTGGTATGTAAGATTGGAATGTAAAAGGCATGTCACAAATTTGTAAGTATATGACTGATAAACTACCCATATGTGAACTCTGTTCAAGCAGGTAGGATCTTGATCTTAACGTATCTTTGTGGAAGGTATAGGTACATACATATATGCTCCAGTGGATAATGTCTTATGTCGGTTTCTCTTCCATAATGACGCGAGTTCAAGTTTTAGGTTAGGTTTTACATAACATTTGAAGATTTTTGTGTGATCACTTATCAGATATGGGATTCACATAACTGATATCATGTAGTCAGGTTATCCTCTAAGGTGAAGGTAGATATTGATACTTTTACAAACTTTTACTAAATCCTATAAATATTTGTTCAGACATGACACATTCTTCAAGGTAATCGGCAATCACTTCCATGGTATGACTAAACCTGAAAACAATACATGTAATTTAATGCTGTTGGGATAGTGCGACCGTACTTGTCCATTTATACTAATAATGCATATTTGTATTTATAGCCTAACTTATTTCTCAAGTCTGTCTGTCACACAGTCTGAAAGAAAATGTTTGGCCTGTTCCCAAGTCTAAAATAGAGTAAAGTCCAGTAGTATTTAACTTTTAATCTTGATATTCCCAAGTATTCATTATCCTTATCACCATAACCATACATAGTCAATTGGAGAAGATTGGTTGGTAGACAAATCTGTAAAGGAAATGTTATTTCCTATTTATCTTCTTACGAATTTTAATTAGTTTAGCTTAACTTGTATCGAATTCGTACGGTCTACTTGGATCACATTTTTCTATAAATTCAAGTAAAGTAGCAAAATTACATTTACACTCTTCATTTTGCCCCTCACGCTACATTCTAAACCATTTGCCTATATTTGACCGAGTAATTCCTGTTTGTCTGATGAAATCCTGAAGCTCATTACGTCGTTCACGTTTGAAACTTGAGCACACTCAAAGAATATGCAAAAAACTAACCCTGCCAACATGGCGAAAGCCGACTACCATGTTGCATGTCCATTGATAAGCTGTACTAGTAGCTGTTATAACAGCCACACTTATTGCTTCGTGCTGATATTCCTTTACCTTCACATTACCATTCCGAAAGACTTTCTGATGTAACAAAACTTCATTTGCAAGAATATACCACTCCTCCCATGTGCAAAAACATCTTCAACAACCTGTTCCTTAATACGCGAGTGAACTTAACCTTTAGCAATGTTAAGACAAGTCGGAATTTGGCCAGCACTTAAATGATAATGATAAGAAAGCGTAGTAAGCTTTAAACCCATCCCATTACACAAACTGGAACTGGAAGCTAGTTTTTTTCATATACATATGCATACAGGTCATGATAGTGAATGCTCTTGATGCTGTGCGTTCCTTTCCTCACATTTAAAATCAAAGTTACTTAGTTTAAGGAGACAACTACCTAACGC
Organism: Lepidocyrtus paradoxus; assembly: GCA_034696885.1. NCBI lineage: Eukaryota > Metazoa > Arthropoda > Collembola > Entomobryomorpha > Entomobryidae > Lepidocyrtus > Lepidocyrtus paradoxus. The sequence goes on from JAQGAH010000010.1 coordinate 100,772, forward strand.
GCTTCGCCTCCCTTCATATTAATGTGCTCCCACCAAAAGTATTCTTGAGCCAGTGACTGAATGGTCAGCGTCGAGAGTGGAGGTAAAAATCATTGTCGTACTTGTCAGTTCATTTCATCTCGCTGAATATTGAGTAATCCCTCTCGTTTCATTTTTAATGGTGGAATTGAGATAATCAGTGTTTACGTATTCACCTGTAACTTTTAAACCAATTTTTTGACAAACAGCAAATAGCGCATGGAATAAAATAAGGAAACCCATCTCCCGGAAGGTGGTTCTTTAGAGAATTTCAGAAATTATTTTGAATCTTTTTATATGACAATGCTAATATCAGTGAATGAGCCAAGCATTTCACAATAATTGACTTTTGATCAAAAAGAATGGACCTATGAAATTCTGTGTGAAGGATTCATAATTATGGTTATGTGAGACTGTTGTTAGCTGTGAATTTGTTTCAGTGTGATGTGTTTTCCATCGTATTTATCTTAACGGACAGTCTTTTTTTGTTCCAAGTTTTAATTACAAAATAGACAAACAGAAGTAAACAAAATATTGAAAAACAAATCTGCAAATTAAGCAAAGGTAAGATATGATCTTAAAAAAATACGTACATATTTAATTTGTTTGTTTGTGTACGGTTATCAATCAGCGCTTCATTCATAATTAAATGAGGACGAGCCATTTCTAGGCGCCTATGTTCCAGCGCTCGACTTACGTCATAGAATTAGTAGAAGATCAAATACACAAGTTCAAAGAGAAACCGCTCCTGGATTTCTATCTGTATGCTTGCGCATTATTCACGATTATAATTTGATCTACATACAAAACAGGATAAAATGGAAAATAAATACTGAGGCTTACCTAACTGGAAGAAAATTCGTGGTGCGGTCTTGCAAAACAATTCATATTTTTATCGAATAATGGCTCTCCCAATTACAAATTTTACTCTGAGGCTAAAAGATTGCATAAGCAACAAAGCAGTTTGTCTTTGTTGTCCTTTTCAAGGCTGCCAAGTTGCTTGGTCGGGACTGGGCCTCTTCTGTTCATGTTTTGCTTACTTACCCTGTAATTTAGTAGGGAAAGGAAAACTTGACGGGGCTATGCATGCACTCAATTTTTTTAAATTCCGAGAGGATTCTGGACTTGAATACTTAGCTTACTTCAGAGTAGATATTCAAGGTCTGCACTGACCCATGAACTACATATAACTCATACTAGTTTCCATGATATTGTTTTATAAAATAACATAACAAACTTAATTACGCTGCAATGTAAAAATTGATTTTCGAATAGCTTAAGTTATTTTTTACACCTTCAAATTTCTTCTCTAGATTTGAAAATGCATTACTTTGTTAGAGAACAAATCCTTAATATCCCCACATTTTTGCATCATCAAAGTCGACTGTTATACAAATAGAAGTAACCTCATGTACAATGTATTTGAGTATAAAATTAACCCAAGTTCTGATAACTCCAACTTGGTGGAGCAATCCAATAGCTTCACTTACATCAGCTCAATTCTACTTCAGGTTTTTGAGCGTCAACCAGGTTTACGGATGACAGGAAAACCAGATTTTTTCACTTATCCATATCAAGTATTATAAGCTCTCGCCGATACTCATGCAATGTTGAACAAAAGTTCAGAATCCATGAGCCAAGATAGGAATAGGAAACCTACGCGCATGACATTAAGAATTTTAGTTTGTAAAAAATCATCCATTTCCAATAGTTAAGATGGAAAAAATACAGGTTTCAACTATCTAGTTCCACCTTTTTCCTTACATAACCAAGCATTGTATTGAAAGTCTCATTTTCATGAAAAAAAAGCTTGCAATCTTCCTCTTTTGCGTCATGTCAGCAAGTCTATGCGAAAAATCTTCTTACATAATGCCCCCTTTCATGTCTGCACTACAGCAGCAATCTCACTGTATGGATATCAGATAACCAAGATAAGTTCATCTCCATCAGTTTATGCTGGGTTTAACCCCACATCATTCCTAATCAATGCGATCGATAGCATCCTGATAACTTTTAACTCGTATTATCTGGGAACTTCAGTGAGTAGGGAGTGATTATTATGCGGATACGAATTTGACTCAAAGTTCCTGACAACATCTTTCTACCGATACGCCTCCCACTAGATAACCTAACATGACTTGTATTCATCCTTTATCTTGACAGTTTAATATATTTTAGTTCCTCCATATGTGACTGACTCTTGGATGACCGCTAGTTTAAATTAAATTAATAACTACCGTGAAAATTTAAGTAGATAAGAAACAATATAAACTTTAAGCAACAATACGTGGAATTTCCCAAAAATATCTTTCGTGATTAACTGTATTCTTTGGCGTCTGTTTAATTATTTCAAAGAACATGGTATGATGCAATATGAATAATAAGAAAACTGCCTAAGCTTTAAGGAGTAGCTGAATTGGCGTACGACGAGTATCCAGTTAAAAACCATTGAACAGGTTTATCATCCAGTTTATCATCTCAGAATACATCTTTATCGAGCTGACACTCAAAGGAAAAAAACAGTTCAGCAGACATCGTATGAGAGCAGAAAGCAGAATTTTCCACTTTGATTTATTTGGTGTATTCACCGCAAAAAAAAAACTGATGACATGACATGAACTTCCATGATCTCACGCTAATCTTTCGGCTGCCCAATGAAAATCGAATCTCCTGTGTATTTAGAATGAATAAAATACGAAATGAATTACATAAACTAGTTAACATTCCTCCAAACTATAAAAGCGGGGCTACACACCATATATCTCATTTATTTAATTGGTCGCCATAAAAAAAGACTGAAATAAATGGACGATGCATGCTTATCTCGGCATTATTAGGAGAAAAAGGACACAGGGCAGTTAAATACAATTTGGTTTTCTGACATTCACCATTTGTTCGAATCCGCTCCAGTCAGCTTCTTAAGAAGCAGGAAAGCACGAGTATAGTTTAAGTAGCCATTATATTCAAGTGCATTTGTTAAAATTTTCAGTGAAAATAAGTATATTTAAGTAATTGCTGAGGAGAAAGTTTCTGGTAAGCAGAGATACCTGAATCGACTTTCTTGAACATTTTGACGAATCTGCCAAAAAAACGGTCACCTCTGAAGTGTCATTATTAGCAAAAAAAAACAAGCTCAAATAGGCCATGTAATTTTGGGGTTAGACACGTTTTTTATTGGGTTATGACGTTGGAATAGGTTTGGATTTTGCGATCACTTCCAAGTCCAAAGTGACATAGTTGCTGTTTTTTTAAAGCTCAATCCTCTTTGTTCATTCATTTATCTGCTCTTATACTCACACAATTGAGCAGTCATGAAATAAAAGTAGGATGATGGTCTCAATGTATTTATAATGATTAGCGTAATTTAATAAGTAATACTGGTATTTACGTTTGTAGCCCGTTGATAAATATAATTATTGCATGGCAGTTGCAAATAAAAAATAATGAATTTATTTATGTGTATTTGTAGATTTGCCAACATTTACATACTTGAGGAAGTTTTGAGGAATCGGTAGATTTAAGAAAAATCTGAAGTCTTGTTTGTAGCCAGTGCTATGGCGACATCATTGTCCAGAACGTTTCGGCTGCTACGGCTGCTCCCGGCGGAGGTATAAACTGTTTAAATATAATTGTAAATTTTTATTTCAGCGCAAAGTGATAACACAATTTCAATTTGATGCTCATATGAATATGCTTTCAGTTCCAGTCATCCTACACAAGGCCTGTCGCAGGAAGTTCATGTTCCAAGAGGAACTACTCACAGTCGCTGAATGCCCCGGCGGTGGCGGTTCCAGTGCTAGCACCGCCGCCACAACCCGCCCCAATCATAGAGAGGGAAGACTTACCGGATGGAACTTTCAGAGTTAGTAAACGTATTAAATGACATTTAAAGGGAACTAACTTAACAGCAAAATTTGGTCTAAATTATAACTTATACCAAACAAATATTTCATGTATTAAACAGGCATCAGATCTTGAAATAACGCTTACCCCGCCACACGAACTGCAAGCGAAACCGGAAGTAGGAAATTTAATTTTCGGTAGAACCTTCACTGATCACATGTTCAGCGTGGACTGGGACAAAACCAACGGCTGGGGGAAGCCCCAGATCAAGCCAATGGGAAATATCGCAATTCATCCAGCAGCTAAAGTTTTACACTATGCACTTGAGGTACCTTGATAACATGAAAATGAACAAAATTTTGTGATTTAAATTCATTTAAAAAATAACGTCTCAAATGATTTCGATTTCCGGTTTTCCAGCTTTTTGAAGGAATGAAAGCGTACCGAGGTGTAGACGGGAAAGTTAGATTGTTCCGACCTGATATGAATATGAAGCGATTGCTCCGTGGAGCTAAACGCACAATGCTTCCAACTTTCGATGCGGAAGAGTTTGAAGAGTGTCTCAAGCGCATTGTAAAAATTGAGCAGGAATGGATACCTCACTCCGAGACATCCAGCTTGTACCTCAGACCTACGCTTATTGGAACTGATGTAAGTGGAAGCGTATAAAATATAGTCAGTCTCATTCATGCATATTCAACCGATACATAATACATTTTTTCCTGAAATTATAGCCCTCCTTGGGTGTCGCATTATCAAATAACGCTCAACTGTTCGTCATCCTGTGCCCAGTTGGCCCGTACTTTGCCACTGGCTTCAAACCAGTCTCCTTATATGCTGACCCAAAGTATGTCCGAGCTTGGCCAGGCGGCTGTGGCGACCAAAAACTTGGCTGCAATTATGGGCCAACGGTCTACGTTCAGAAAACTGCTGAGGCAAGGGGACAACAACAAGTGTTGTGGTTGTATGGTGAGGACCATCAGCTCACTGAAGTTGGCACCATGAATATATTCTTTGTTATTCGCAACTCCAAGGGAGGTATTGAAATCATAAAGTCATAACATGCCTGCACATTACATCATCAAATTGCAAATGTCCAGTTCAATAGTTCAGTACTGTCCTTTGTCTCGTTATAACAGAAAAGGAGCTCATCACGCCACCACTAAACGGTCTCATCCTTCCTGGAGTGACAAGGCAAAGCGTTATTGAATTATGCGAGGAGTGGAATGAATTCAAAGTCACCGAAAGAGTGATAACCATGGCTGAAGTCAGACACCTTATCCGAGAAGGCAGAGTAAGAATTGATAAAATTTGAATCCACAACTTCGACAAAAACCTTATCAGATTCGCGTCATCTAACAAATCAACGTCTAATTGGTTCTTTCAGCTATTGGAAATGTTTGGAGCTGGAACTGCCTGCATTGTATGCCCAGTTAGCTCAATCTCTTATTTAGGACACAATCTACAAATCCCCACTGCAGAGCAAGCGGATCCTGTGTTTTTGCGGGTTTTGAACACGTTATCAGCTATCTATTATGGGAAATTAAAACATCCTTGGGGTGTTCTAGTGGAGTAGCCGAATTTCCCTAGACTATTTCTAATATAACAATATATGCAATCCATGTTAAAAATTACGACGTAGCTTCATAACATTACATATGCGGTACTTGAACTTTAAGTTTTTATGATACTAATTAATACAAGACGTACAGTAAAGGGAAAAAAGTTGATAAGACCTAATAAGTGTACAAAGGGGAACACATACCTTTCTCTAGTTAAGTTTTTTTAGATCTGCCAACGCAAATGAAGCAATTTTACGAAAAATAATGACGAATTCGCTCATACATCGAACGATACATTCATGTTTCTAGTATTTATATAATGACCGATGAAATTGTGCTCAAATTTTTTAGGACGATTTTATAGTCTTTCTCTGTAATAAATAAATTCCGCCATGTTTTACGCTATCACAATACACTACAATTAAATTGCTGCTCTTGCGTGCTCAAGCTGAACAATATTAAGTTTTTCTATGGTAGTTTCAATGATAGGTTAGTTTAACATTTTTTTAGGTAAAATATGTTAAGTATTTTCACCAATTTATTACAAATTGCAAGAGACTTCAATGTAATTTTAAACTTTAAGATATTCATTCCCTCTCTTCAAGAAATGCGTTACGTAAATGCAATAAAGAGCATAACTCGAATGCAATATTATGTTAATGATGACTAGGAAATAAATGAATAAAGGTTAAACATTATTTACATTTATAAAAACATTGTATTTATTCATTATAATTTATTATACTGTTTCGATTTTGTGTATTGCCACCATAAGAAAGCATAACATTTTGCATCATTATTTCGCAATATAATTGCATCTAACCTAGCATCAAGAAGTAGTATTGCTAAATTTTGATATACAAAGAATAATGTCTGCAGATCAATGCTAAAGCATCTTATTTAATCATGTTTAACTAGTTGTAAATTGTCGAAGCAAAATTATCTAATGAAAGCAACGTCAGATAAATGACTGTATTGCTTTCTTCAAACTTATGCGCCTCATAACTGTCCCTTGTCTTTTGTAAATGAAAACAATTGTACAAATATAGAAAATGAAAGAAGTTCGGAATAGCCTGAATGGAATATTTCAAGTATCTACAAATACACACGTGACACTACAATTACATGATACATACGCTAAGCTATGTAAAAAATTGAGGAGTTTGCACAAGTTCATTGAATATTATCTGTATTACGCAAACGCTACAGTTATCTATAATTATGCTCTTCATATTTGTAACATATGTATATATAGGTACATCTTTACAAAAGAGAGTGATAGTAAGGTAGAAAATTATTGAAAATGTCAACAACCCATCAGGACTATACATATAGTACGCATCTTTTGAAAGATGTCAACTAACCAGTTACGGCTTCTAGAGACGCATTAAAATGTGCATATTTCATTGCTAAATGACGGAATATTCAAACCTGACAAAATTCTACCGGTATAATGTCCTTTGAAGTTAATACTTGCACTAAATGCTTTAGGAATACTGTGGGCTATGAATAGTATAAATATTGTGTGAGGCGTGCACTGTGTGATTTCGATCCAGAGTCATGGTACCTTGATGAGGAGGCACGTTCATGCTTGCAGTGCCTTCTGCTACAGATTTGTGAATAGGTGGCTGGAAGCAACGCACATGTTCCACCGGCATGTCCCCGTCGGTGTAGCCAGCTTTCAGATATTTGTTGAGAACAGCAAAGATTTGTGAGTTTAGTACTTGGAAACGACGAATTCGGTCAACCATTCGTTTGAGATGCTAAAAGTTTTGAAAAAAGAGGAAAACTTAAACTTTTGTACATTTCACACAGAAAGTAGACAGGTAATAATTAAAAAAAAATCTTTTTAAGGAACTTACGATGCCCTTTACCACACCATCTTTTCCATCTGCACGCTGAACTCTTAAAATATGGTAACAAAAGTCCAACGCTTCGAATCTCCTTTGTTGGCCAAGCAAGACAACAATAGAGCATCCTGCCCAGTTCAAACCCTCCCCATAGAGTTGTCTGTAATTGAAATTAAATTGATTTTTGTTAATCGGTTTCTAATATAGTAACTTGCATCTTAAATGAGAGCTATAGAAGACAGAAATAACTTACTCAACGGTGAATTCATTTTCTCCAACGGGAATACAATAAACAAATTGTAAAGCCGACCATAGACGATGGAACTCTGTGCACTCCTCCACATTCATAACACGATTAGCTGGAGGAGGTCCAGTCCAAATAGGATCGCTCAAAAACTCTCTGACCCGATTGAGGATCACCTCAAAGATGGAAAGTCCACAACAAAGTCTTTCCTTCGTGAGGAGATCCCCGTCTCTGGCCAAATTCCTTTGCTTTTCTGTGCCAAATTTTTCAATGTTTTCTATTATATGTAAGGCCGCGTATTTGGCTTCCAAACGCTTTTGCTTTGCTTCCAGCTTCTCTCCTTCCTTACAAAATGGTCTTGGGAAAATGTTTTGGAACGGAGCTGCATGAAGCAAATCACAGACTTCCTCTTGTGATAAACTCTGCTCAATTAGCAAACAGAACAAGAGTGCATTTCCAACTTCCCTAAAATGCTGGAATAAGTCCATTTTCGCATCTGGATATTGCACGATATCGTTCAAGTTTTCCTGATAGAAACCAAGTATTCCTAGAGTTAAAAATAACAATGGATTAAACTAATAAATAAACAACAATTAACTTTCTCTCTCCCAACACTACTTATTTGTCGTCATACCTGGTGACCCGTAATCGTACAGCGGCATCTTACAGCTCTTTGGCATTGCATCCATCAACGTTTTCGTAAACTGATAAATCCCTCCAGTTATCAAACTCTTGATGACTTTCAACAACTCCTGCATGACAAGGGCAATCCCTTGGTAGCCCAACAGACGAACTATGGCTCTAAAATGCGGCGCACCGATAAATCCCGAGTACTGGGCAAAAATGGTTGAGTACGCCAGATTGAGTTGTTTTGAACCCCATAAATAGTGTGAAGAAGCATTAGGCAATTTTTCCCGATGGGTTGGATCAGCAAAACTAAGACCGAGTGACCTCACAAATCTGTTTGTTGACGCATTGTAGCAATAGTTGGGGAGAAAGTCGTAGTTAAGCTCACAAAATACGTGCAGAGTTGTACGACCATAAGGTGCCAAGACGTTATGATTTGCTTCCCGTAACATCCAATCAAAATCATCCAGCCCAGTAAGACATTTCTTAAGAAGCTTATGAGTCAATCTATTCACACCAATTAGGGACTCCAGTTCCTATATAAATTCGAAAAAATCCGTTAGTATAAATAGCTTCACTGCCTCTCCGCAAATACAGAAGTAACACTGCCATAGAACTTACCACAACCCCAGTTAAATCTCCCCCTTGAAACTTTGTAATTCCTAATTCCAAAGATTTGAGCAAATCCTGATTGATTCGTTGAGTAATCAACTTATTCAAGTCAATTGACCTTCCCAACAACTGAACATGGCGTTGCTTCTTCAGTGTCTCATATCGGTTCGGTTTAGGATACATGAAATATGTTTCCTGTGCTGCGCATTCTTCTCGAAACCGCTTGTCTAACAGAATGCTGTATCAAAGCAAATCAAACAATATTAATTATACATCTAATTAAAATTAGACACATAGAAGTGGACAGCTAAGCTGTATTCAACGAATGTACTTACCTAGAAGCTAACTGTTTGTAATAAATGAAGATTTGTTCACTCAATTTGTAAACAAACTGATCAAAACACAAGTTTACTTCTGCCTCAACTTCATCATATAAAAATTGCTTTCTGAAAACGGTTAGGGCATAATGAGCACTGTCATTGTACAAGTCCAGTGGATACAACACATATCTGAAAGATTATAAAAACAATTACTTCACCTACCTATCTCTATACTGATCAATATTAGATGCAAGTTCGTCAAAGTTATCAGTACTTACTCCATCATAGACGGCTCTTTGGTTTTTAGGATATGATCCGTCAAAATCCAGGGCATGGACATGTCAATGGGAAACTGTAAAGGGGTATAATGTACAACATTTACATTTTTTAACCATATTAATTTCACCATTCCCACTAATATTCAAGCAAGTTATTGTGATATTTTCAAAATTAAAACGTTTAGTTTTCAGTAATGAGTAAAATATTTAGAATTTCAATCAATCAGTAAATATTATAATTAACATAAAAGTCGCTATGTTAGTTTTTAGTTTTGTTCTTCATTCTCCGTAACGGTTTTTAGACCTTCAGCATATTAATTTAAAAATGTATAATAAAGTTTGACAAACAACTCATGTAACGTAACGCCTTCAAAATTCACTTATCGTAATACAAAGCAAGGTTAATATATGTAAATAAAATAACCTCTGTCATTAAGTGCTGTCAAAAAAGGTTTACATTCAGAAAAATAAAAAGATACTCAGTAATTCTGGATTACCAATTACCATATTAAGTAATTAATTAGTTCATTAAAAATTATTGCTTTTTACAAAAACCAATCTTGAAAACATACAATACTTGAACTGATATAAAACCTCAAACCATTCGATTCGAACAAAATTTCATGAGTTAATCTTCTGAAATGAGTATGACTAAAACTATGTAGTCTATCTCTATTCATTCTATGTAGAAATTAGTGCAGCAATGATGATACAAACAGGCTTAAAGTAAATGCTCAAGAAGCTTAATTCTGTTAGACAATTTGTGTATTAGTTTAAAATGAAATGACAAATCAACCATAAAACGAGTGATATTATTTTGAGCATCTAAGAGGATTTTTTTTTATCAAAAATCAATCTACCAATTTGAAAGAGGTACTGTAAACTAGTAAAATAACGTATTAATAATGGTTTAACTATCATAATCAGAGTCTTTACTAAAATACTTGATTCTAACGAAACGTTCACTATAGTGACTAATGTTCGTAAACTTACGTCATTCTGAGAAATTTCTAAAGAGATTTTTAATACTTTCTAAAAATCGCAACAACAAAAGGAAGCTATATTTTGTGTGTGCATTTGGGTTGATGTGAATTCAAAAATACCTGAATCCGCTTCTCCATCGTGATGAGATCAGTACACTCTTCATTATGCTGATGTTGTACTGTGCACCTCTTCAATATGAAATTAACAATGACGACACATAATGCCAGAACTTAATGTTAGGAATATTTTATGACTGTTACACATTGCATTACTTACAGAAAATATCCACTACGACAGTACTACTTATAACCAAATTATGCAGTTCGTGTCACATGACTCATTTAGAATGATTCGAGTTATCAACAACACTTCACATTCTGTACACTATAAAAGTAACTCCAAAATTGTAGGAAAGAATATCGTGAATTAAAATTACCTGAATTCTTTTGCCCATTGTCATCTCCAGGTAAAACTCCCGGTACCATAGTTGAGACAGGTCACAACACTGTTGTAAATATTCTGTAAGCGAATGGAAACGCTCGGTTAGCTTACAATCGTTATTATTCATTAATTAATTCACGTTTTGGTTAAACAAGTAATGGGAGAACTAACCACTAAAATTCAACAAATAGTTCCAGTAAAATGAACTTTTGTGAAATTGGTCAATTGCAATCAGGTATTGTCCATCAATATCCTTCCTAAGAGTTCGCTTTGCACAAGTCTTTTCGGAAATGAGCGACTCGAGCATGGTACGTACCATGTACATTTGTGTTGATGAAGGACCTAGAACCAATCATAACGAATATAAGTTATGTAGTAATTAAAAAAAAATATATACTCTGTTTAGCTCGTAAAGGACCTACCGACAACTCTTTTGGGTATTTTAATATCGAATCCGGAATCAGGATCTTTCTTTCCCTTCATGGCAGGATCCTCCTCAGGTTTATAGTTACGTATCCAATCAGCGCATGATTCCCGAACAGATACCAGAATGCTAAAAGATAAAAAGAAATGTGTCAGAAAAATTCCTCAAGTTGGACAAACCGATTTTGGTACAATAGGAACCTAAATACCTTCGTATAAGATCCTTTTTGTTTTTAACTGCTTTCCTTAGCGGTTCTCTTAACGTGATTTGTACAAAGTTTTGAAGTTTGGCATAGATATTTCTACGAATAGCTTCTGCAAAAACAGTCTCCATTCTTGCCATTAACACCTGTAGACCTTTTATCATGGCAATTACTTCAATGAGAGCAAATTTTTCCTCGTCTGTGTAATTGTAGCGTGTTGCCCTTTCATATTCTTCGGCATCTGCAGGACAATCTTTATTTTGGTGCTGATCTGTTGGGTGAAGTAACTTCCAGGAATATAGTTCTGCCACCACAGTAGTCCATTCAGACAACAGTTGCAGGCCTTTCAGCGCTAAATCAGATATCTCCTCGTTTTCTGGGTCAGACCGAGGAGAGTCTTTGTAGGTGGTAGTGACCTCATTACTGTAGCGCGCCAACTCACTGATGTATTTTATATGATCCTCGCGAATTTGAGGCAGATACTTGTTCAAATCAGCTTGAGGACTTAGGGTTCCGGTTGCTGCACACAATGGCCATTTGCTAGCATCGAACTGCTTGCTCCGCTTCACATAATTAAAAGGAGCAATTTGCATATCCCCGAACAACGGTACCACTTCCAAGTTCTGTTGAAAATAAAAATAAAATAGAGGTTGATGGTATAAATTGATTCGAGATGAAATGCTGTTCCTGAGGACTAAAACATGATGAATGAATTTCTAAAGTGCAAGTATTTACCTTGAAAATCCTGTCAATCTTGTCAAGTCGGACTTTCTTCTTTTGGTCCAACTTGTAAATGTTGCAGTTCTGGGTGTCGATAAGGTACAGTGCAAACCCGATTACTTTCACTAACATATGCTTTTCTGACGGTGTCAAATACATTTTCGACTCGAACATTGTAACACAAATGTTGACCACATCGGCGAGAAGTTCCTCGTAATTAGCAATCTTCTCCAAGTTCTCCTTCAGGTTATCACGGATTTTATTTTGAGTTGCCAGAAACATTGATAGATTTTGTGATTCTTGAAGCGCCTGTGAGTCAGACATTACTTTGAGGAACTGGGCGGCTCTACACATAAAAACATCATATTAATAATTACAACTGTAATCTCTCATTTTCTTCTTCTTTAGACTGATATTTACATACTTAATCTAACAATAGTTAGTATTCAGAACACACCTTCTGTACGTTGAGTAATCATTCTTGACGCTGGACTTCATGTTTTTCAACTCATCCAAAATCGCAAACATGTTAATAAACTTCCCCAAAGTGAGAAGGTACGCTTCTGAGACGAAATCTTTCCTCTTTTCCGCATGGCACAACCGCTTGACCTCCGTACAAAATCTTTCGATCGCAGTCCTCTGAAACCTCATGAAATTGAGCAGTTTATTGACTTCAGGCGACAGCACCTCCACCGTTTTCTCATAAATCTCCACACGATTTGGCTGTTCATTTGATTTCGGCTGGGGAATCGCCCTTGAGCAACAACGCCATGTGTAGAGCATGACAGCATGCTCCTGTCCCTCCTCCAGTAATTCATTCTGGAGGCATCGAACATTGAGATTTAACCATTTAACCCATTTAATTTTTGAAAATTTAAACTTTAGTCACAATAATTACTAAATTCAATTGAATACTCACTAATGCTGCATGAACGGTGGCCTCTTCAATATACTTGGCAATCCCCGTGATGAAGCCATTCCTATCCTCAAAGTTCGTGTCAAAGTTCGCCTGATAGACGATGGAGCATGGTTGAGCTTCAATACAAGGTTGATGGTCAGGAAGTGGAAGTTCGTCTAGCACGTCCACATTGGACAGTGCATCCGGTAAAGAGACCTTTTCAATGCTCATCTTGACACCTTACTCCCCTCACCCGTTGCTATAACCTTGCCTCCTAATATTTACTCCTCCCACTGCTTGTCTTTTCCAAACCTTCCTCCAACTTGTAACTGATCAGCCTATACTTACTGGCAACTAAACTGACGTTTATGGTTCAATTCCTCTGAGCTTCCCTACCTAAGTCATAATTAACCCTTGGTTTTTAATTACATTACTGAGCTGTAGGAATCCCTCCAATCACTAAATCTGACAACACACTACTGACAACAGTTAAAGAAACAAAACTACTCCGAAGCGTTTACCAATTTTTTTTTCTATATTCCATCAACTAACTGGGCACTGTCAACAACCCCACAACATTAAACTTTTTAAACTAAACAGTATTATCGTATTATTGCTTGACAGTCAAAACAAACTCATTTTCCTTTTCTTCATCTGTAGAAAAGATGTGTCGGCAAATTACTGCTCACCCCAGTTACACCAGAATTTCTACAACAATCAAGAATATGGGATGCTACATTCTACAAAAACTACTATTTAAAAACCTTAATTATTAATTAACTTATTTAGGAGACAATGGCCCATCCCTTTGTTTCCCATTTCAACTTGATTTATCATCATCCTCTTTACTCTTGCTCTTGCTGTATGACTGTTCGTGTAGAAACCTCCTCAACCAATTCATATCTTCATCACTATTTACAACCCATTCATATCTACTGAGGAAATCTACCTGCTATATTATGACGGCGTCGGCAACGCCAACCTTGCACAAGACATCCCACACAGGATGCAATACAAAAGAGCATGCAAAACTGGCCAGCTGCTCTATACGCCTTTCGGCTCACCCTGTACATGTTTTAGAGTCAATACACAATAGATTTTCGGTACATGTAAGCCTCCAACAAATGTACGTGAAAGGGACGTACATTTTCTGTCACTTTTTTCCCTTCTCTGAAAGCTCAAGCCAGGTCAAACGAAGCCGGCTTCACGAATCGCATCATATCGGAGAGCAGCATATTTATTGGATTACCCCCTTTTCCTGGAGAGAAATCCATGGAATAGGATATGAAATAAATGTACGACTCCCAGAACAAAATTCTGACTCAGTCCTTTGGGAATTGGGAAATGCGTCATATATGGAAATGGATAAAGTTAGGTAATATGGATGATGTATTTTATCAGCTAGTATGTCTTATTTTATGAAGCTTGTTAATTGTTTTATTTGCATTTGCATTAGTGGAAGATGAGTCATCTATTTTACTGATAATGAGGTTTATTGCACAATATGAAAAATGCATTCATTGATATGATGACATACCAACTTTTGGTGTTTTAATATTTTAAGTAGAGATATTGATGGATTATGATGACTATTTTTAGCAATTCACAGCAAAGCGTCCTTTTATTTTTAAAACCATAACAATTGACAAGTAGGAATTAGGAGAACATTTTGCTTTTTAATATTTTGCCATAGTAATTTTTTAAAAATAATTTTCATAATGCTTTTATTTGGGATGCGTAATTTAAGTTGGCAAATAAACCAAAACTAGGAACCATAATTTTGAATTTACCCCGTTCATTTGATTTTTCTATCTATGTTATATATTTAGATACATAATTTCCTCGTATTAGTATTGGTATTCGATACACTAACAGCACATAAATTAAAATGGAGAACACCAGAAAGATTTTCAGTGTTCTTAAATTGCAGTTGGGGTTTTATTTAATTTAATTCGAGGTTACTTCTTTTCTAATGGCTCCGTGTTTGCGCACAATTAAAAAAAAATTCATTTGGCAGATGCGTAAAAAAGACAATCAGTATAAACTGTTTAAAGATATTTGATGAAGCATACAAGGTATCCCAACTACAAGTCTATAAAACGCAATAAGTGCCTGTTTGAAGTTGATTCGTAACGAAAAAATAACAAAATTCATGAATCCGGTAGACAAAATGAGATAGATGATCACTTTCAATTTCAGATTCTTCCTCTAAAATACGCTTATCCAGACTCAGAATTACGTTTTGGCTCTGGCTCTGGCAACTGTTCTAGTTCCTCTTCTTCAAGGGCTTCTCGCACATTTTTCAGCAAGTCTGACTCCTCCGCAATCCGGTTTTTACCTACATTAAAACAAATCCAAATGAAATGGAAAAAGGTCAAATAATGCAGATCGATGCAATTATAAACTGGCGGAAAACTAAATATTAAATGCATGTTGGTTCCACTGCGTAAAATCCAACATAATAGCAGTATTAGGCTCAAATTTTAAATAAAGGAGTCTCAACCAGAAAAAGTTATTCTAACTCTAATATTTAAGTATATGATTTTGACTTTTATTGACTGGCGATAAATTATTGAAATTCCATGTCGTGAATGTACAAAATATTTAATATACTAACAAGAAGTTTATTTAGGACTATATATGTACCACAGTTATCCGAATAGAGCATTTTTAATGCGTTTCAATATTCCACCAGAATCGCTGGAGCTACTACTGCCTGCATCATTCGGATACTCATCAGACGAGCTTGCTGATTTTCCACCTTGAATTCAGAAAATAGGTCCCAAGATATTAAACTAACTGTGGAAATGCTTTCAAAAATCTAGCCCTGCCTTACTAAATATGATAAAACAACCATCCCTGGAAATTATATTGCTTCCGAACAAGGACTACTATAAACCTAGAACTTCTCGGTTGAGATTATATTTTATAAACTTTTAAAGCTCCCTCGTCTGCAAGTTTAATTAAAGTAATTTATATATTTCAAGTTAAAACATACCTCCTTTGGTTTGCGTTATTCCATTTATGGTGCCCGCAGTGTCAGTCTCCATTTCCGCATAAGCCTTAACAAGGGCCTCTTGTTTCCGCGACAAAATATTTGGAACTTTGACTTTTACATGGACATAATGATCCCCATGCCCAATTCCATTGACTTTTCTGATGCCTTTTCCTCTCAACCTTATTCTCGTATGTGACGATGTTCCTGGGGGAACCTGTTTGATATCAGAAGAATATATAATTTGCCAATTTGTTGTGTCAACACGGATAATTCGTTTCTTCAATCTAATGTTTGTACTCATACATCAACGGTTAAGTTTTCATGGATTCCTTGGACCCTGGTGGAGCCACCAAGAATAGCTTGACAAATAGAAATTGCAGCGTCCGTATGAACATCCGAACCATCCCTTCTGAAATAATCGGACTTTTCAACACGAAACGTGATGAAGACTTCTTTCTTCCCTACAGGCATTCGTACAGTTTGAGAATCCTCCACACCTTTAATTATTCAAATTATAGAGTTAAAGAAACCATTTCATGCCAATGCTGTTATAAATACAGTAATTTAAATAGAGTTTCACCAAAGCTGAATTTTTATTACCTGCTGGGACCGGAACCGTAACCCTTTTTCGCTGGACAGTGGTCCCCTTCCCATGACATTCTTGACAAGGTAACTTAATATGCAATCTCGACCCTTTGCACATTCTACAAGTTGACCGCATTATAAACGGCCCACTTGCAATCGTTTCCATTCCTGTGCCATTGCACTGCGGACATTTCACAGCTTTTGAGCCGGGTTCACATTTGGATCCATTGCACTTTGGACAGTTATCCGTTACATTGATCATGACATCCTTATGCACCCCTCTCGCTGCTTCTTGAAATGTTAAATTCATGACAATCTAAGGGTAAAAATGTCGTTTACATTAACTTGAATTAATATTATTTCAAAATGAGCTTAAACACTTGAGTTTCAATATAACACTGGCACTAAGTAGTTTTCATTTATTACCTCTTGCGCGGCGCCATATCCAAAGACTGATTCAGCAAAGTCTTCCTCCTGAGCAAACGGATTACCTCCTTGGAATCCACGATCTCCAAATATTTTTCTGAAAAGTTCTTCAGGATCAACTGTAGAATGGAAATTCCAAGACTGTTGGAAACCGCCTGCACCGGGTCTAGGTCCTCCACTTCTTCCCATTTGTTCTGAGGTTTGACCCCATGTGTCATACTCTCTTCTTTTCGTATCGTCACTTAATACCTAGAAAGAATGTTATATATTCAATTATATTCATCATCAATTATATACATATTCGATTTTATATTTTACAAAATGTCTCAATCACACAAATTGTACAATTCTTTACCTCGTACGCTTCAGACACTTCTTGAAACTTTTTATGTGCATCTGGAACCCCCTTATTAGTGTCGGGATGAAACTGTTTCGCTAACTGATAATAAGCCTTTTTTACATCTTTCGAAGAGGCGTTCTTTGCAACTCCCAAAATTTCATAATAATCCTTCCTTCGGCTCACAGCGGACAAGTGAAAATGTCGTTGCAATGAAGTAACCGCTCCAAACATAGGGGCGCCATAATGCAGCAAGGTGTCCCTCCTTGGAATAAAGGACATCCAATCACCTAACAACAAATTAAAAATTCCCGTTTAAGCCCAAATTCTCGCTTTAAATATATATACAAAATTGGAGCCACAGAGCCCCACACATGTACATACTTCAGCTCACTTATTAGCCGACAATTATCTTACCTTTCCTAACATCCCTACACACCGACAAGGAGGAGAGGTATCTTCTTGATGGACTTCCAGTTATACATTTCGAACTATTTAAAAATGCTAGAAACGGCTCTTTCCTGTACACTCCTATACTCTGACATTTGACATTGAAAAGGCCATGGCAATCACTGGAAATGAGTTGGGCTCGAAGTATTCTCCCACAAAAGTGGCCTCCAGTGGCCGATCGGGAGGCCATAATGATAACTACTTCCACAAACTAAGTATTTTACTCGTTTAGCTTAAATCAGGACAATTAAATTCCTTTGTCACTTTAGAGTATCCTATAAGTGGTCACAAGAAGCACACTCCAAGTCAGATTCTCATTTCTAAGAAGAATAACTAAATCCTCATCAATTAAGTAGAATTTCAACAATTAAAATTAAATCGACGAGTAAAAATTGCCTGAAAGTCCAGAGCAAAACTTTCTAGAACCCAAAATGCATTTTGGTTGAGAAATCACATGTGCCATAAGAATGAACCACGCTAGACTCGCACCCAACTTGGCTATGGACTATGGGGAACGATGGACATGCTGTGAGGGTGCATTTAGCAAAAGGCATGCAAATACATGGATACAATGCGATTCAGCCTAAGCGCAGCAAGAAAGGCTTGGATTGTATGAAAAAAGATGATGTAATAAACTAGATGTCTTCTAATGAAATTGCGAATGTCTGAAGATTTGCAGCTTGTAATAATTTTGTGGACTATTATGCAATTAACCAAGATGAATAAGATCATAGGATTTTTTAACTTTTTTGAGTTTACGGAACATAATTTACACTTACGTCTATTTAATGTTGAATTAATTTAAGGAAATGGATAACAATGCAATGCTAATACAAAAAAACTTCAATTTTCAAGCAATTCAATTACTTGTTATCATGCACATAACAATATAGCATCGAATAACAGTAGATAACGTTCAAAAATGGATTTAACGCATTTAGAAGGCTAATCATAGGACTCTTGCCTAATTAGGTTTAAACTAATTGCCTTTTATGCTTTATTATATTCACTTTGGTACATATATTCAAAAGTCTAAAAATATGGTTCAGCACTCAGCAGTTTAACAATTCATACTTCCATGTCAGTATGTCACGCAAATAAAATATTACTTTTAAAAACTCTGCTCTACCACCACTTCAGGTTTAAGTATTTTAATGGTCTTCCTTGTCCTCTTTCAATTAGAAAGTAATCCCCCATAGTTTTAACTCCATACGTAAGAGTACATCGACTGCCATTGAGGAATGGCCTGTGCGAGTAACAGGAAAACGTTGCCTATGAGCGGAACTCGTGAGCCGACGGCTTCCAATGAAGACATTAGTCGAGCTTTCGTCGCCCGATCATAGAATGGGGACCTGAGGAGGTACAGTAATAAACCAACTGTCCGTTTTCTCAATTCCATCTGTTCCGTTTTATTGCACTGCGAGGAGTCTCCGTGAAGGTATAAACTTGAGACATCCATACATAAGCTTAACAGCCAAGGTTTGAAGGAGGCGGTTCCACAGGCTCCAAGCGATACCAAATGGCAGAGTGGACGTGCAATGTGAAGTACCTGAATCATAAAAATGACAGATTTCTTATATTCAATTTAAATTCATATGGCATATGTCTATTTTTATTTAGCAAAACTATTTGCATGAACGCAGACATTTTAAATAATTACAGTTTACCTCTGCAATAATTTTTTCTATTGGCATATCCCGCTGTACTGAATAGTCGAAAGGCAACTCAGGAACGTTCCAGTCTCTAACTTGCAGTGGTGGAGCTGCATAATATCGTCAATTAAACACGTCATATTAATTCACGAAATAATATATTTTAATGAACTTTAACTGCAACTACTGAACAACTTCATGGTGAACCTACATGACTGCAATTTTCGAATAACCCTGCCCGAGTGCTTCAGTACAAATACTATGCTCTCTTCCGGTGCCCCTCGGCTCAGTTGATATCTGGTACGATCTAGATGAGGGATCGCTGGGGAACGAATTAGTCCAATTTTATAGTAAAATGCTAATGCAGAACGGAGTCCAGCTCTGCAAATGACAACAATGCAAATTATAATTTACTTAACACGTTTTTACAAAAACATTAAATCCTCTCCAGACTAACTACTTACTCAACAATAAAATGACAAATTAAAAATCAAATTAAACTAACTTGATCGTCTGCATGATAAAAATGATAGCCCATTTTCCCACATCCCCCCACAGTCTTCTAGCAGCGACTTCCAGAAACACTTCAAAATATTCTAATATGCTTATCGCCACCTGGAGCCTGAAGATTTGTCTTTTTCGAGAATTTGCCCTTGCTTCATCTGATAACTCATTGTTATTGTTATAATTGTGGGAAAGTCCCGGCACGGACCCGTTGAGGTTCCTTCTTCTAGGGAGCAACCTTTCCGCCCTAGCTTGTTCGGCTCTCAGTTCCTGCTCCTGTCTTAAAATGTGGTCATGCCAAAAGGAGATGACATTTGCAGTTGAGTACAAAAGCTCTGGGATAACGGAACTTCCACGAACCCTTCCAGGGAGTAGATATGCCAAAATTTTGAAAAATGACTCAATGTCTGAAGCCCTTCCAGGATTCTTTGCTATCCATCCTTTATAGTCTCGTAAAACTTCAGTTAAGTTATCTCTTATTCCCCCAACATTAAAATTTATACTGAAGCTCGCTCCTGCCTCATCCGAACTACTCATGATGATGCTGCGTTATAGACTAGCTAATTAATTATAATAAAAAAGTGATCAAAGCAGATAATCTGAATTATTTTGGAGCTAGCATATTTCTCAAATCTGAACCAATGATATATATTGCAAATTAGAAAGTGACTCGATAAAAACTTGTAGGGTTGTAAGACAGTTAAATACACACTGTTCAATTTTGCTTTAATTAACTCTGACTTTGCTTTCTAGACTATGAAAAAGTATAATTTAATTAATTCTTAAGTGAAAGCAGAAAAGGAGGGGGAAAAGTCAAAGAAAAATTGATTCATTTCAGGACAGCTGCCTATACCAGGGACCAGTTTCATGTTGGCGGGTGTCCTCCTGGAGCATCGTCGGAAATATTTCCAGAATGGATAAATCAACAGATGCTGGAACATGTTTGCAATTTTTGTAAAATGAATTATTGGCAATGACACATTAATTATTGATTAGTGCATTTCAGACTCATCATGAAGGTTAATAGTTTTCATAGTCTTCAATTTTTTTGCATCCACTCAGCTCAGGCAGACAAAGGGGTACAGAATGGAGTTGTGAGCAACCAATAATCGAGAATAAGGAATGGATGTTGTTGTATCTACATGAAACAAGCTTTGAAGTTTACTTAAGGTGCTGTAAAAGTTATTTAGAAATGCCATTACTAAATGTCGTTCAAAGTAGGAGGAAAATAACCAAGTTCTTTGCACGAAATATTCATACGAGTTATTAAAAACTCTGATTCTCAAACTGCCCCACAGATTCTTCAATGGATGCTTGCTAAACTAGTAATAAAGATGAAAGAAGATGACAAAATTCCCGTCAAGAAGCTTTTTGTTTGCCGCAAATATCTTGACAAACCTCAAATGGGGAATTAGGATTAAAATGAGAATTAAGCAAGGCCACCGTAATTTTGTTTTGTTTCATTATATTTCTGTTTTATTTTTTAACATCATTTTATGTATGCTATCTTTGTTCAATCAGATTAGCGTAATCATCGTCATTATTAATTAGTACGTAGTATACATTATATATATATATATATTAAGTTTATAGCAGTGTAGGAATAGTACTGTGATAAAACAATTAAGCAAATACACTAAATATATAATAGTAACAATATCTTTAAAGCTAGTTATCATTGTACATAAGGGCTATATGTATTTCAGATAATAGTTATGTTTACTTATCAATATTATCATACAGGGCAATAGTAACTTAAATCTTTAAACTTGAATTACAAACTTCCTACATAGATATTTACACTCTTAGTTCCTTAACTCCTCTCGATGCAGTTGATCATCTTTGAAAAAGGTGCTTCAATCATTTAAAAGTTTTTTTTTTAGGATTACAAAAAAACGTGCTCAGTTTCCAAACTAACAATGCAGATCTTCTGTAAATATAATCTATACAATTGGTTTTTTTTGCTGATAAAATCTTTCCCAGTTCATATCTTCCAACTAGATCGGAAAAGATGACTTTGTGGCTTTATATTTTTGTTGTATAATAGGATTTATAATCTTTAAAAAAATAATCAACAACGGGTTTGTATAGTAATAAGGTAATCATTATGCACGGAGAGAGATACGCTCGAATGTCCCTTGCAATTAACTTTCTCTTTCTTGTAGAAATAATTTTTAACTTTCAAAACCCGAAGGAATGTTTCCAAAATTGTCTTCAACTCAGTTTTAACCTGTGAATAAATATTTGTTCCGTAATTTGTTCCAGCGTGGTTTCAACAGTGGTGGGTAATAGAGTCATTGACAGAAACGCAATTCTCTTATTTTCAGTTTGGGATAAAAAGAAATATATTTTTATTTACAGTAAAATAAGTAATTCAACTTGCCAAATAAGTTAAGTTCACATTTTGTTTTGTAAACCCGATGGTAATTTTAATTTAGAAGTCTCTTAACATACATGTAGTTAACTCAACATAACGAATTCAGATCCAGACCTTAAAGCATTTTTTGATCTCAATATTCCCGTCGTCTCATCTTGTTTCTTATACCCTTATCCATTACAGTTTGATTTTTATACTCATACAAAAGCTAACAGTTACACAGTTTTAGAGATCCACATATCCACGTATTTACCGATAACTAATTCTTAGTTTCATTGACCGCATAATTGTTTCACAGGTTGATTTTCATATAAAATTATACTAATGTTCGTATTTTATTATCCGATGTTACATAATAAAGTATCTCGAATCTAAGTCGTACTTTCACCGATAATCCCATTTGCGCAGCCAATACAAAGAATTACATAATTGTTTCATTCTCTTTAGCCACGATTTCATCTTACGCTGATAGACATACCATTTCTTAAACTAATCTCGAATTCTTCACAGACAACAGAACAGGATTTTGCCGATTTTGCCATCAATTATGTATGATAAAATTATGGTCAAAAGTTCATGAAAGAATCTAACGCGGACTAAAGGTAGAATTTTGGACAAATTACTTTCACTTGCTATTTTTGCAATTCTCGGAAGCCGTTCTCTATCCCTGGGTTTAAAGATAAAGGGAAATCAGGTTGAAAATAAATCAATAAATTAAGCAATGATTACACTCCCATCCACTTGGGGATAAGGATATATATTTTATGATAACTTCAATATAAGAAGTGAGTTTATTTCTCAGCAGGGAAAAGAAAACGCAAAGCTTATGAATATTACATATAACATGATGATCATCACACACGAACCGCACCAAGTTACGGTTCGTAATTGTATGTATTATATATATTATCAGAATTTACTACTCACAATTAATTACTAAATAAATATTTAGGTTCAAATTACTATAAAGCCAGAGGATTTCAATAACATAGATCCAGCGTCTTCCATGCCCTATCTATTTCACATCGGATGGGTGGTTGAAAAAAGGATAATTAAATATTACTAAAAAAAACACGCTCAATAATTAAAATGTTTAAAACCACGACTATCGTCATATTTAAAAAAAAAACATCTTGGAAACTGCAAACACCTCCTTTTACCAATTAAAATTAGACTCGAGCTAGCAAATGGAGAAGATTGTAACAACACGAATTAAAAGGGAGGTTCAACAGCATTATTTAAAAAAAAACGTTCAAAAAATAGTTAACAATAAAAAACACTTTTCATTCTGATTCGTTCGTGAAGCTGTGTGGCGCGGTGAAAAGGAAAGTAGTAACTAGTTAACAAAGCTTGTTTTAAACAGTCAACATCAAATAAAATACAATTACGTTCTTTCATCTCAACATCTCCACCTTTCCCATAAAATTGTTGCGTTAAGAGTTATTATCATGCAGTTTACCTTTAAACAATTTGTTTTCCCGATAGCAATAAAATCAATAAGTATTAAATGTATTATGTATGTTTACAATTAGCTTATGTAATACGTTAAAATTGTCATCTTCACTAATTACTCATTCATATAACTAATATAATTGGATATATATATATATATATATTGTGTGCAGTTGTCTAAAAATCAATGTAGTTAAAATTATATGCTTTGTTGACGCGGAGGCAAGTAAAAAATATTCGAAGATCAACAAAAAGAACTCTTATAGTTGTAAAACAATTATCAAAACAACAAAAGACAACAAAATAACAACGTGTTATATATTTATATTATGTAACAATAAATGTCACTTAGTTATAGTATGCATTAACTTAGCTATCCTAAAGTATGTACTATGCTTATCGTTACTCGGACTATTTCATATTATAAGTAAACATTTCCATTAATAATCCTTCAGATTACAATTACAGGGACGACTTTTAGAGTAAATACGTTTTTAACATTACAACGCTGTATAATTATCCATGTTTTCTTAACCTCTTTGAAAAAACAACGCTAATTAATATACTTGTGTGGTTATTAGAAAGTTGTACAAGAGCGTACGCTTTTCTCTCGAGCTAGCAGTAGTTCGTAACGGTAATTTTTTTTCTTCATTTTTTATCTTCCTGAAAAATATATGTACAAGTCACAAGTCATTGTATTATACGGAGATAATGAAATCTTTACACCTAGTTATGTATATATCATTAAATGACGCATTATCACAAAAATGGTTTCCATGTGTAGAGATATATATATTATGTATGTATTCATTATATCATTATAATTATCTTGGAGCAGGATAGTTGTTCTCCTCCAGTATTGTAGACATTTCTGTATCTAGCTATCAGATGAATCATGATATATATATTATTGATTAAAAACCAAGTCGAGAATTAAAAAGGGTAAAATTCCTGTTTCCGTTAATTTTCCTTTTTGTCCTTTCTTCAAAAAAGTGTAAAAATGCGGCTATAAATAGAGATGTACGCACTTCGCACATTGTCCCTCCCCTCCTCCTGAACCTTCTTGTTAACGTTACGATTACGTAAATTAGTTACAAACTAACTAGTTACTAATACATTCCAGTTAGAGCAAATATGCTAGCGTACGGCTGACGATCATGTGTTTTCTGTTAAAAGAAAAGTTCAAACCCGCGATAGAACCCTTTCGGCCGAAGAGCAATATGGAGGTCTCTGTAGATGGTTCCTGCTGAACTTGGAGGTGGAGTGCCCACGTTATCGCTAAGCCGTTCTTCATTAACCTGCGGATACCCAGTTTCCCCAACGTTCGCTTCATCGTCATCATCAACGTGCTGATGGATAGTATCTTTGATGCCATGGAAACCATTTGACTCATTGTCACCTCTAGAGGAGTTATCAACACTAGTGTCCTTGAGTTTGTTAAGATTACTATGATTATTATTATTAAGGTTGTTATTACTATTACAAATCCTATCATCACTACGAAGGGGTGAAAAGTTCTCGATAGGTCACCTCACTTGACAACTGTCAGATTGTTTAGCTGCATTTGAAGCACCACCGTTCTCACGGTCCACCATGCCCACATCCAGGCCGTCTTTGTTTTTCAGGGAGTAGCCTTCATAGCATCGGCTCAGTTTTAGTCGAATCGGGACAGTAGCATTAGTGGAGGAGGAAGATGAGGACTCTGAGGGAACACTGTTCTTCGATTTTCCGGTCGTGTTCTGTTGTTGGGGTTGGTTGCCGGATGAGGATGATGAAGACAAACTTGTTAGCTTGTCGGCTGTTTTATTTTCCAACTCTAACACTAATATCTTATCACCATTGCTCCCATTGTTGTTGTTGTTGGTGGTCTCTTTACTCCCGTTTTGGGGATTGTTTCGAAGGAGATCATTTACTTTCCCAGTTGAGTCACTTCCTTTACCATCCAAGTTACCGGTTGATTTGGATCCTTGTGTCGAGCTCTCGTCCTTCACCGCTGGAAGACCATTTTCGCTTATTTTCCCACTGCTAGGATCATCTCCCCCACTATTTCCTCCGCTGTTACTGTTATCACCACTCGCCACTGTGGTAGAGGCCCCGGCACGGGATTTCCCGAAACGGAGAATCAACTTTGGTTTTGGTCCGTCCGTAATTACCTTCACTTCAGGTGACTTTGAACGAACGGAGCCATCATCAGTCTCGCTACCAGCGGCAGACGCACCCGCCTTTCTTTTATGCTTCTTGCTTCGCCGTGTTCCAGACAATTTAAGAATCTCTTGTTGTTCCGCCTTTGCATAATCTTTCATAATCATTTCCCTGTATTTCATGCTTTCTCGCTTCAAGATCTCCATTGAGAAACCTCCTGAGGAGGATGATGATGGGGCAGACAATGCGGGTGCGGCGTCTGGAATGCCACGTTTCTTGGGAGGTCTTCCTTTGGCCTTTTTATTCGGAGTCTCTTTATCTGAATCACTCATATGATTGGTGTTATTCGGCAGAGAAGAGCTGGATGTAGATGGTTGATTATTGCTTCCCGAACCGCTTGTCGAGTTGGACAGATCCCCAAATTTGATCTTTAATTTGGGCGTGGGATGATTGGCAACATTAACAAGGGCCGCACTCACAGATGCAGAATTAGATTGGCCGGCAGTCTCATTGTGACCACTGCTACCCTTTTCTCCAGTACAGTCCACGGATTCCGCCAAGGTGGGTGGAATAAAAGTGCTACGACTTGGTTTGTTATTGTTTCGGACTCGCTTCCTGGAGTTACTATCAGGAGTGTTTCCGCCACTATTTCCTCCAGATGCTGCAGCTCTTTCTCGACGACTGGTCTTTCCCTGTGCATCTGGTGGAAGAATTCCAAGGGCAGCCATTTCTCTATATATTCCTCGACTCCTTCGTTTCTTCTGCGTTCCCTCAGTCTTACCTCCGAGATTACCTTTAGAACCTGGAGGAGCTGCACCAAACCCAGCGCCTCCAGTCCACATATCACTCATTGATGAGCCTGGGTTACTGTCATTGCTTTCCTCTTCCAGTCTGTAGTCTTCCTTTGATGGAATAATGGACATGGATGCAACTGCCTTAGGGATTGTTATCACTGAACGGCTAATTGGATGGTGGGGATGGGAACCTTGATTTGGTGGTAAAGCTGATATATCTGATATGCCTCCTGAGCCAACTGCACCTGGAGGGAAACCAGGGAGGTTCGAGCCTCCGTCCATATTCATATCTTGCGTCCAATATTGTCTCAACAGCTCCTTCTTTCGCATTCTTCGCAGGTTGGATGTGTTATTGCCCATCATGGAACTCATCATCCATTGTTGGTGCGGATGATGCTGGTGGTGTGAAGGGTAGGGTCCTGTTTCGGAACCGCCATAACTTCCAGAATGCGTTGCTGGAGGGTAACCGGTGGCAGAGGCAGCAGCAGCCGCCATGTGTTGATGACCTGGCATGATACCGGAAGTTGCTGCGTGAGGATGAAGATGATGAGAACTGCCCTGTACTATTCCTGGAGGTATTGAGTTGGTTGAGCTGTAATTTGCATCCAAAAATGGACCCTTGATTTTTACCTTGAGCTGATTTCGTGACAAATCACTATTGCTGTCGGTTGACGACAATGGTGGTACTGCCCCAGTTGGAGCTGCTCCCAAGGCATCGGCTCCATCTCTACCAAATATATCCAACTGCTTGGAAGCGATTTGTTCAAATGAAACACCCACAGCGGGAGGCAAGGTGTTGTTGACCACAACCGAAGGTTGATGAGTATTAATTTGAAGCTTATTTGCGTGACTATTATTAGAAGTATCATTAGCTATCACATCCTTCACAGCACTGTCATAGGGGGCTGGAGTCTGCTGGTTGGCTCCGCTAACCAAGGATCCAGAGGACACAGAGCAAGATAAAGATGTTGGAACCTGGCTTGATGTATTTCCAACTGGTACAGGTTTTGGTGCTGATACAAGTACTTCAAGCGCTTTATCCAGTTCTTCCAATTCGTTCACAGTGGATGAAGTACCAGCTCCACCACTTGCCACCGAGTTGCCCATAAAAAACAAATCGATGTCTGAGCTTGGGTCCTTTGCAGCCAGGGATGGTGGGAAACCCATTTTACCGATTATTGACTCCTGTTCTCTTGTTGGGTCAGACGAAGCAGAGTAGGTGCGCATATCAACAGGTCCGGGAAGTGGGGCTTGCAGTATGGAGTGAATCCCTTTATCATTAGGAGTCCCCTTAGCTGCACCGTTGGCAGTCGATGACGATGAGGTTAACAGTTTTGTACTTGAATCCACTTTTATTGAGATTGGTGGAACGGTTGGCTGCTGTTGTTGTGCGGACTCTTTCTCCTTCTCCTTCTCTTTCTTCTCCTTCCTCTGATAATCCCTTGACTTGTGTTCCTTCCCTTCTTTCTCAGCGTGAACAGAGGAGCGCGGACGGTAATGTTTCTCTCCGTGCGGAACAGATAATGTTAGCAGGATTGGACCGGAATGGGGGTGGTCCGATGAGGAGTGTTTTGAGGAATGTTTCCCTTCCGTTTCCTTTGTCGAATGAACTTCGCTCGACTTTCGTCTTTCCCTTAATGCTCTCAGGTCGATTTTTTCTTCCGAATTTTCCTCAAACTCATCGAAATCAATATCGTACACTGTTCCCTTCAAGTCCTTTCGGACTCCTACAACATTCTTGCCCTTCCCTTTTCCTCGGCCCCGTCGAGAAGGTCCCTTACCTCGACCTGGGGACTGCGCAGCTGCCTTTCTACCGCTTTTTGTTTTTGGCTGAGGGCTCATCATCATGTCTTCAATTACTGCATTCACACCGGATAGCTTCTCTGCGGACTTTGCAGATGTAGCGGTTCGCTGAGCAGACGCCCTTCTTCCTCTTCCTCCCCCTGACGGCGGCAATTGCTTTGGGCTGGCAGCATTGTTCACAATACTGTTTGGAACTATGTTAGTGTTCTCTACATTAGCACATTCTCCACTAGTATCTCGGCCAGTGATGATGTTCTCAGTGGTTTTATTTGACAATACAGCATTCATACCGGTTTCTGCTATAGGACCTTGATGCTTTGCCGTGGCGGCTGTCGTCACAATAGTAGGACTTGTTACTGGTGTCTTTATAACAGGATTTGTACTCGTTGGAGCAACAGCGGGTGCTGTCGTAGAAGGCATATGCATATCCAGTGACAACGTTGTTTTCGGCAAACCGGTGTCACTCCTATGATTATTCACAACGCTTTCTATAATATGGGCCATATTACTCATCACCGGCGGCGTCATTCTCTTCACCCCACCTAATTGCAAGAGGACAGACGGCGACGTGAGTGGTGGCTTCGCTAATGGAGGCATGGATGCAGCTACAGAGACCAGAGGAGAATTCAAACGCAGCTTTCCTTCAACCATGGGTACAACATCCGACGGTCTTCGCTGTTGCTTGCCAAGTCCCCCGGATGATGTGGGTGAGGGAGTTGGAGTACGAACAGTACCTGCTCCTGATTGTCCTTGTCCACCAGGGATATTTCCTTGCTGCTGTTGTTGAGCTTGCAGGTTCGATGTTGATGAGCTGATAAATGGAGGAAAGGGGACTGCATTTGGTGCAGACGGGAAGTTGACAGGAGATACAGGTCCTAGAACAGCAGGAGAGTTTTTCGGAATAGGTACTTGGAGAAATGGGGCAAGTGAGTTGACAACAGATGCAAAAGCTGGATTATTGGCGAGAGCGGGATACATGAATGGATTCGCACCGAAGGGTAATCCTGCTACCGCTGCAGCAGCAGCAAGATTAGGACTAGTTTCGGCTGCTGCCAAGCTTGCAGCCATAGCAGCAGCAGCGGCCGCAGCAGCAGCTGAGCCTGCAGGGAATGTTGGAATGGCTTGATTTAGTCCAGGAAGCAATGGGCTTACAATTGGAGACGTGACTGCTGGTGACGTGACATGAGTATCCACTGATAAAGCATTACTCTTCTCACTGTTTTCATCAGTGGAAGTGGATGACTGACTACCATGAGGGCGAATGCGTGGAGAAATCATTTCCTGATATGCTGCTGGAGAGTGTATCCGATGCTTATCAAGCTCTGCTCCGCCTTCCACGGATGCGCGATGATGCTGAGATTGTTGATTTGTATTTCCTGGGACCAGTGGTTGTTTTGGAACTGGGGGAGATTGCTCAGGTATACCGGTAAAGGATGGAGTTCTAGGAGAAAGTAGAGCCGCAGCAGCGGCAGTTGGAATAGACCCAGAGGGGGAAGCTTTGATAGGGGGTGCGTTTCTGGATGACTGTCCCGGAGTTGTGCTGGGTGGAACCCATCTTTCGTCCCCTTGAATGGATTGTTTAGTTATGTCTGGACTGCCTAATGTGTGCAATAAATTAATGGGGGACTTGACATCCGGAGGAGGTTCAAATGTTGTTGCTGACGCTTGTTGTGAAGTTGTTGATTTATCATCTTCCCTTATTTCTAGCGTTATTGTAGCTTCAACACTAGTGTCCACCTTTTCTTCCTGTAAGCTAGAGTCTGGACGTGATGGTGATCTGCCTGGAATTTCTTCGAGTAGACTATCACATGGAACATCAGATGAGCTCTCTGTTGAAGGTCGGTGTGGTCCTCCGGACTTTCGAGCATGCTGCAACCTTAGCTTCTCAACAAGATTCAGCGTAGCACGAGCCGAATCTTCCTTGTTATCCTCTCGTGAAAAAAGCTCTTGAGAAAAAGAGAATGATAGGGAGCCACCGGAATGAATTTCATCCCCATGTGTGTACTCATCTGTTACAACACTTCGAGCAAGATCATAAAGCTCTGAATCGAAATCCAATATTTCTCCATCTCGACCTCCTCCCGTGCTTCCTGGTGGAGAGAAAATAGATTTCAACTGACCAGAGGATGTTGATGGGATTGTTGTTGGGGAGTCAAGTCTAGGCCGTTTCGACTCTGGCTGCTCCGACTCAGCAAGTCTTGAATGAGATGTTTGCTCTTTCTCCTTGTTTTCCGTTGGAGTTAATGGGGAGAGTATGGATGCCGAGTGCGGGACTGTGGCTGTGGAATTCTTTTGCTGTGGAGTCTTTGTGGAAGGAGTTGATGAATTATGATGCAGATCAGTATCACGTGAGTGGTGTTCAACAGGGACAGTGGAAACACAAGAATTCTCCTTCTCTTCCGCTCCAGACTCGTCAGAGTCAGAGAGGCCAAGACTGCCGCCACCTTCAGAATTGGACTTGCGCTTTCTGAAGGATGGTGATACTGTGGATTCTGTTGGCAATTGGGACCGGGAATTATTCCGAACTTTCGATGAAATATCTGGCTTACTAGTTGATTGGTGAGAATCGGGTGCTGTTTCTGTCTCTGACTCGGATGATAAACAGGGGCCAGTATGTTTCACAGGAGATTTTCTGCTTGCTAATGCTGCCTTCGTCGAAGGTCTCTTCTCACTTGCTGCTGCCTGCTCTGATTTACTGTCTTTCTCTGCTTGGGCGACCTTTGTTGTTGATGATTCTCCCTTTCTTCGGTTGCCTTTCGTTTCGGAGGTGATAGTTTTGCTGACTGGAGTGGATGCTGAAGAGGGTTGGCTCTTTGACTTGTTGACACGCTGCTTCTGGCGTTGTTGTTGCTCATTGGTCTTGGAGAGCGGAGAGACCTTGTCGTGATGAGCGGGGCTGGAGCTCTTCTGCTCTCGCTGTCGCTCTGAAGTGGAACTGGCTGGTTTGGTCTCAGGCTCGGGGGACGGCGAAAATGCACTCCGAAAAGGGTCACCTCGCCCTGATCCAGACTTTGCGGATCGACCACCCTTGGCGGTGGGTTTTTCTCTCTGAGAAGTCTCGGCCCGAAGCTTTGTTCTGTTGTTCGGGCACCGCTCGGAAGTTTTAAGCTTCCTACCTGGGCCCGTGTCTTTCGAACTGGAGGATAATTTGTTAATGACAGATGAGATGATGCTTTGTTGCTGTTCATTGGAAGCCTTTTTGGTAACAACAGGGCTGCGGGGTTCTGGGGACGCAGATTCAGCTGAGGAAGATCGAGAGGAGGAGGCGGATGACGAGCGGCTGGAGCACGACGAGCCTGAGCTGCTACTCCCGCTGCTCCCACTGCTGCTGCTTGATGACCGCTCCCGGCTTCTTCGACACGCTGACTGCGACCCCTTGTCAAGAAAGGGCCAGTCAGAAGTGTCTAGGGCACCGCGAGCTTCCTTACCAGCAGCAGCAGTGGTAGCTTTGGCGTTTGTTCCCGCCATAGAGGAGTACTGTTCCGCTTGAGAAAGGGACGTGGGATCTTTCTTTCCGCCCTTCCCGACTTTCACCGGTCCTGTTACACACAAAAAAAAAACAGCTTGTCAATAATTGTATTGTAAATTTTTTGAATGAGAGAGAAATTCTTCTTTTAGCAGTCGGGTGAATCTTCTCAGTTGGAATTGGAATTGGACTGTACACAGTTTTTTTCCGAAAAAAACGAATAGAATATCTGGACAAAAACATAGATATAATAAATATAAATACTAAAGATCAATTCAAAATTTCGTTGCAAACTGTTGATGATTTGAAAAGAATAGATTTAAAAGTCAAATTCGGCGTGAAAAATAATTTTCATAAAACTCCATTAACTTATAACATTTGGCAACTTTTGTAGAATAAAGAAATCACTATTATTAACTGTTTTAACAATATAATGCCTTCGAACATGGGGCTATCTGGGGAAAAATCAAAATTTCTTAAGAATGCTAACCTCAAAAAGCCAACCTGACCTAACTAAAATGATTTCAAGGAAGTAGGAGTAAAATTTGAGTTTTGTATTCTATATTCAGAAATGCAACTTTAAATCCTGACTTTTTAACCCCTTTTTACGTAACCGAAAACTAAACATGTTATAATACTGTTTAGTACGTTAATAAATTCAATTTTAAATTCTCAATATAACATACAACTCGTTATTTCAAGTCAAGTGCAGCATCTTAAACATTAAATGGCAGATATCAACTTAATCTTCCTAATCGTGAAAGAAAACCTTTACGAGGCCTTTTGGCACACATTACCATTATTTTGTAAATTATTTATGATATACTGACTGACAAATGTAACTAGATTTCACTACTATTGACAGCATTGTGTTTGAAAGACCAACTGGGTCGATTGACATTGAGGACTTTTTGTTCAGAGTTTTCCATATCTTTGTGACATCTAAACCAGTAAAAATATGAACATGGAACATATAAAATATAGAATCTTCAGGCTTTAGATAGCTGCCATGATTTTCTTTTGTAAAAAAATGTTCAATATTGAAAAAAATCGTAATGTGGTTAAGTCACCATTTTCAAAATATTCGTCGATTGAATAAAGATATATTCAATATCTTTATAAAGATTCACTAATTAACGGTTTCTTACAACTTAGATGAGCTATCTACATCTAGTATGTAGCGCGAAAACCTACAGATAAAATTAATATATAAAATTTAAAAAAACGAATTGAAAACAAATGCGGTAAATCAAACACAAAATTTAAGGTATAGATAATTACTTGTTGCGACCATTCTAGAATATTTTTTAAACGAATGAAACACTATTTTAATACGCGAAAATTGATTACTGCAGTCAGTGAATGTTACAACGAAGAAGCAATGGGAATTTCAAATAACAGCGCACTGACACGTCAACAGGTCTATCTTTTTATATTTTCATATATCATTCCTGTAAATGTTGTTCAAGTTTCACACTTTTTATTGACTATTATTATATTTAATTACTAAGCTAAAGTTCAAAATGTGACTATTTCTATACTATACTTTTGTCTTTCCTAAATATTTTCAAGATAGGCTATATAAATTAGACGTTATGAAGACGGTGTAAGATACCTAATGTAAAGCATGCCTTTATTAGAACGAACGATTATTAATGTTATTTTTTATTATTCTCATTAATGGTTCTACGAATATTGTTTGTCTGACTATTCCCACTCTCCTGTCGATTCCGTTGCACGAATTTTCCGGAAGTTTTCATATACTATTGACTATTGAGTATTAAGTAGTATACATATTATATTAAGTAAACTTAAGTAGTATCACATTTGTCGCAACATTTCTCAGTATGATCCGGCCGGTCAAAGATTAAGATCATATATTTTTTTTCAAAACTTTGATTTTGTAACATTCTAATGATTAGTAACACATGATTATGACTACAAAAAATGAGTATGAGTAGTAATACATGATTGATTATTAAATGATACATTAAGATACATGGTAAATTACAAATCTCACATTTCATCAGTTTTATCATTCAATTTCCTCAAGAATAGTTATTAAAACTTTATAAGTTTTACCTTTGATAAGAGCTCTGTCCTTGTTAGCAACCTTCTTTGCTGCCTCAGCAACTGCGCTTTCGATTTTTGAGCTGTCAGCTGAAGGGATACGAGATTCTTCTTCCTCTGTCCTGTCAGGCACGCCCTTACCACCGGCTTGTCCTTTTGTCTTCTTCCTCGCCAATTCCATCTCATCCTCAATGATAAGCCTTGCAGCCACTATATTACTGAGACCACTTCGAATGTGCTCCGCTGCCTTCTTTGCAGCCTGCCTTTGTGGAACATAACTGACATTCTTGGAAGAGCCGTCCTTGTCCTCATCAAAGTCAAATTCGTCCTTGTCTAAATCACCGGTTTCGTCTTCATTAGCGGAAATAGGGCTCAGTTGCATGATTGCACTAATCTTCCTCGGTCCTTTTCCGGACCCTTGTTTTCTTTCCGGACTCTTTGGTTTCCTCAACTGTTTCACGGCCTTCTCTTCACTGTCAGAGTCCGAAAGTGAGGATACAATTGTTTTAGGTATGGTCTTTCCCTTGGCCTCCTTTGCAATGTCTTCTTTGGAGGCACTGATTACACCTCCGGCAGCATTCTCCGCGCCCTCCACATTCGTTTGTTGTTGCTCTTTGGTCTTTTGCTTAACAGATCGAATGCTTTCAGTTGCCTTTTTAGCTGCTTCTCGTTGTGGCACTATTAATTCTGTGGGGTCAAAACCACTCTTATTCCGCCCTTTCTTACCACCTGCTGTTTTTGATTTAGTCTTTGGAGCAGTGGGTGAAGTGGTTGATGATCCTCCTTTCTCCTTGCCAGTTCTTTTTAGTTTTGTCTCTGGACTCGAGGTTGTTTCATTACTTTGCTGCTTGTTGACGCGAATATCAGAAAGATTTGGCTGGGAGCTGGCGACAGCAGTTTTAGATTTTTTAGTGCCCTTTTCCTTTGTTGCAGTTTTAGAAACCTTCTCATCCTTTTTAGATGTTGGCAGTTGTGCCGCGGGTTTAGAATCCTCTGTTGCTGATTCATCTGTATCAGAATATATGGGCACATTGTCCTTCAAAGTTCCAGCGGCTGAAGTACTTGCTCCAGCTCTAGAGCCTCCCCTGACCATCGGTAATTCCAGCTCATCTGAGTCAGACAAGTAACTCGTGCTCTTGACACCTTTGATGCTTTTCCCAACAGGTGTTTTCCCTCTGACCTTTCCTTTCGCAGTTTTATTATTTCCCTTTTTGTTGGAGGTTGCCGTACCCGATGTAGATACCAAGGGAGTGTCATTTTCTACACTGGAGTCACTATCAAACAAAAATGACAATGGTTTCCGGTTACCTTTACTTGGGGTCCCTTTCCCACTGTTTGCCGGTGGAGTTGACAGAACTTTCTTTTTACTAGTCTTTGCTCCCACCGGCGTATCACCAGTTGTCAATTTGTCCGTCTGCTCACATTCACTTTCACTATGACTTGAGCCACTACCGAGTAAATTTCGACGTCTCGCACCATTAACGAATTGCTTTTTGTACGGGTTTGCACCCGGTTTGTCACTATTACTATTTACGACACTATTCGCAACACCACTATTATTACTACTATTTGTATTGTTAGTACTGCTGTTCAGAGAACTGTTCACAACATCTGCTGAAGAGGAGGTAGAACACAGACCTGCAGCCGCCGAAAGTTTATTATGGCGTTTATTACTTTTAATCACACCATTCACGAGGTCCTTCTTGGCATCTACTCCTGCAATCAGAGATATCAGTGTCTCATAATCGGAAAAGCTGGATTTATGCCCTATTGAAGCTATCGACGACGAGGTGGATGCCGAGGTTGATGAATGATGCGAATAAAACTGGTCGTAAATTGAAGGGCCATGATTAGCGTTGAGAATTGCTTGACACTCCTCAGGACTCAGGTCGTTATCCTCGGTAAGGAGTGCCATCTGAAGCAAAAAATAAAAAATAATAAAAATTTCTCGTGAGAACAACAAAATAGCATACTAATACATAATGCATACCAAATTTGCAAACATCCCATTTTCAATTTCGCAGCATAATGAAATGAAACATTTTAATGAAAAAAGTCATACCTGTTTCTGGAAAGTCTGTTCTCTGAGACGGAAGAAGCTGCGTGATAATTTCTCCCGACGGCTTACCATGTAACAAAGGTTCCGTACCTAAAGGAAGAAGTTTATAAATTAATTAATTGTTTTACTGACATATATGTACACCACTCCTTTATTATTCATCAGTCCATGAAACGTACCCTTTCTAGATCTTGACGTAGCTGCACAAACATTTTCATTTGTTCGAGATCCTGTTCTTGTTGCTGAGTGAGTAATTGTGTTGTCTCAGGTCGTGGAGGTACAAGTGGCCGATTATTTAGCGACTAGATATATATGAAACATAAAGTCATATTAGTCGACCAGTTTCGACAATACCATCATCAGCTCAATAATATACACAGGCCACGCTACAAAAACCATCTATTCAATATTCATATTTTACCTTTCTTTTAAGTTTCCAGTAGTTGTAGATCAAAATCACAATGTCCATGTCTACGGCTAGATTTTGCGAAACGTCCTTGAGTCTGACATACTTGTAAAATTCAGCTTCGATTTGTTGCAACCTGTTTTTTTTTAAATACTCGGAATGAAATTACTTTTGGACTTTTTATTCAAATTGAATGTGTGATTTGTGTTATTATTTGACCAAAAAGCTTGCTGAATAAGACGTCATTGGAAACGGTATTTAAAAAATTTAAGTAGAATTATATTGATAATTACAGAAACTAAATTATTAATTGCTTGTTGGTTTACTTCAATTAGTTCAATTTAAAAATAAAATTACAAACACGCCATTCCAACTTACTTTTCAGCCCTAGCTTGATTTCTTTCTTCTGCTGTCATAGCCTTCAGCTTTTTCTTCTCGACATCCTCCTCAGAACCAGAATGTGACTTATCCTTCTTTGTGTTGACGCTGTGTTTCTGACAATATGACTGTAACAAGCATGAAACGTCAAACTGATGAAACAGTTATGTTAGTAAGGTCCGATCAGTTGAGTCATAGTTAATAAGTTTTGACTTGGTAAATACGTGAAATTCATTAAAATTTAACAATAATCATATCATATATACTAACCCGAAGTTTAATTCCGTCTTCCGCATTCTCATCAACGATGATTGGTTTCATTTCAAGCCCATTCTTGAAAGCACAAGTAACATGGTATGCTGTTTTACAGGTTTTCACAGAACACTGGATACAAGCGCCAGTTTTTTCTTTGCAGAGAACACAGACGAGGGACCATCGGCTTTGCTAAAAAGGGGAATTTAAAAGCAAAAAATATTAAGAACACATATCAAATATCATTCATGCAATATTAAACTTCTAATTCCGAACAATAAGGGTACATACAGGAATTGAAGAGATTTTTGTTATGGGCTCCATTTTTTCAACAGATCCAATGCTTACTTCAGGAATCCATATGGCACTAAAACGAAACGAAAAGCATCATTTTACGGTGTAAAAACGTCTGTGTCCATCCAAAGGAATTAGAGTATATAAGGTTGCGACATTAGATCCTAGAGGCTAACAAATGATTTGTTGTTTTTCTTCAGTGTTCAGTGATTAAAAGTAATTTACAGTTTTAATTTTTTACGAATTGTAAACAAACTTGGCTTGTCACGACCGTGTGACTACTTCAGTATTGTAGTATAGATGCTTCGGCATTGTTTACTAAAACCGAACCTACTTACTCAAGACGTACATCAGCCTTAACCTAATGGAGGCTGCCTCTACTGCTCGAAGGGGAAGGAGAACAGCGATTGAGGAGGTTGAAGCCTCCAATTCTGCAGGGACGAAGAGGACGTATACAAGGAAAAGGAATGCAATTGGGAAAGCTGTTGCAAGCGGTTTAAAGTGTACAGGGTGTGCGAAAGTTTTTAAGGAGCAGAATGTGCTCAACAGGCACTGGAAGTATCACTGCATAAAGGGACCGCAGATTCGATGCACCTGCAAGTACTGCTCGAAAAAGATTATACCGCCCAAATTAAAGGTTCATTTGAGAAATTACCACCCCCAAGAGCCTTTCTACGAATGGCAGAAGGAGCCACAAGAGAGAGAAATGACTGATGACAACAAAGAGTTAGAAAAAATGGTAACTAACTTATTTTTTCCTTTCACTTTACGATGATGGAAGTGCCTGGCACCAACACCTCAAATAGGCAATATAGGCACGAATGAAAGTGCTTAAAAATGGCCTAAATATCATGAAACATATTTGTGCAGTCATTTGCTTGAAGTGTGAAGCAAGATAAGAAAAAGGCAAAACAGGGTATATCCGATCCCTAATAATAAATGTATTTTATCTTGCAGCAAAAATCCGGAAATGGTTGAAGTGAGGGATCAAGATTTGGAGGAGGAGTTAGAGTTGGAATCCGAGCTGAAGGAAGAGGAACAAGATTTGGAGGAGAAGAGCACTGCAAAGAGTGTTGTCAAAGCAGAAAGTTTCATGAAGGTTGCTGTGGTGCTTCGAACTAGTGGCCAGTGGCATTGGGATGGTTATGAAATCCCCAACAACCACGACTCTTGGAAGTCACCCAATGTCTATAGGATCGAGAATTTGGAGCAGCTGCACTCTCTTTTTGACTACAACCTTTTGAACGGAATTGTAACTGTAGTTCAGCAGTGCAACATTTATCATGAAGGAAATGCTAAAAGACAGCGATGGTTAACCACACATGATGGTCCACCTTACGAAGAATATCAAGAGGATACATTCCAAGACCCCAAAGATCAGGAGATAGCTGCGTTGAAACTCCAAGTCCAAGATTTGAAGTCTCAACTTGCCACAGCACATATGCGAATTAGGGAATTATAAAGCATGTAGGTCGGGAGGCGGGAGAAGAATATAAATACAATTTTGTCTATATGAACTTTCAATTGTCAAATAAATATTAAATACTCACCACGCGACATGAGCCCAAGTATGACCAGATCGGGTAGCTTTCATTGCACCTCCCAGGTTAGGACACAAAACGCAAGTGGGCTTGATACCCAGCGCTATTTAATCGAATGAATTTCATCAATTACGTACCTACTTTTTCACTTTTATCAAATTTGTTTACCCACTCCAAAACTGTTACTTACTGCAAGTTTTGCAGAGCCATGATCCAGAAGGAATGGTAGTTATCCCGTAACAAGCTTGATGAACACAGATATTACAGGAATCACAAAATACCATTTCGTTCCCTTCCTCGGACTCGGGCTAGAGAAAGAAATATAATTTATATGGTAAGCACAGGATTACGCAGTAAAGCAAATAAATTATGTATTGACATATTCTCGATGGGACTTACGGATCGACAAACGTCACAAATGACATTTTCATCATATTCAATGCCTAATCCCTCCTGACTCTTGAGAATCGTTTGAACTTGCTCCCAACATTGGAGTTCCAACTCTTCAATTACTTGCTCCATAAGAAATTCTGATATGAGGGTCGTGTTTTGCATGGCCCTGTCAGCGTTAGAACAGCCCAGCCAGGCTGCATCAACGTCGTCAAGATCATAGCTACAAACTTTTTCCGCACGTGCTGCTGTTGATACTAGCTGATGGTAATCCGGGTTGAAAAAGTCATCGTGCGTTACTCTGACGTATTTTTTCTTTGGTCTATCAAAGATAAAAAATTAGTCAAAAATTAAAAAAAAAACTGCAAAAATCCCAATATAAATCAATAGGACAAATAAGAGATATATAAATAAGAACATACAGCCTAAAATCATGACTCCTATCAGCAACAGGCTGGATGAGCTTCACTTCAGGTTCTGGTAATGACTCTGGATTTACAGGGACCTGCACCCCTTTCTCCCATTCTTGTTTCCACGAGTCCGTAATAAGCCAGTACTCCTCTGGAGTAAGTGGCTCACTATCCGGTAGCTTCATTGCACTGATCAGGTCTTTGCGATACAACTGACGAACAATATAAACATGTTATTTGCTAGACTTGCCAACGTCTGAACGAAAAATGAAACAATACATACATACCAATATTCATAGCAAGAAAGCAGTGA
The DNA here is from genome assembly GCA_034696885.1 of Lepidocyrtus paradoxus. Lineage (NCBI taxonomy): Eukaryota > Metazoa > Arthropoda > Collembola > Entomobryomorpha > Entomobryidae > Lepidocyrtus > Lepidocyrtus paradoxus. The sequence continues at coordinate 140,894 of JAQGAH010000010.1, forward strand.
AAGCAGAAATGTACAGAATTTTAGCAAATAATCAAATACGGTAATCAAATAAATCACGACAATACGCAAAGAAGCAAATAAATGTTGAGTAAGGTAAGAAAAAAGGAATGTTCTGAGATTACTGAGATGGTCTTGGGTACCTCAGCTGGAGCCTCTGCTGAGTTTCGATTGTATATTGACGACACTTTGAGATCATTTAAGTGTCTTGGCGTCCACATTCCGGTTAGTGAGCCATTGCCACCAGAGTTTGAGCCCGACCGGGTGCCATCTTCATCAGCGTCTGAGCCCGAGAGACGCCGACGACGACGTTTCCCTATAAAACAAATCAAAGGCACAAATTCTCATTAAAAAATGCACCAGAAGTGGAATTAATATCCCCTCAATTCTCCAAAGAATAGTTGCTTAGTTACTTCACGTTCACTAATTAGAGAAATTGACATTTAAGGAATGATTTCTCCATTGTTGAATATTTTACCTTGGCTGTCATCCGCTGATCGGCCAGGTTTTTTCACTCTTTGTGACATCTTGGCGATGGAATATTCGCTACATTGACTACTTCATTATTCTTGTTCTGCAAACAACAAACAAAGAAACGTACAAGGTTAGAACCATTAACTTTAATGCTTATGTGATTACTATACCTTAATTACAATTATCACTTTACATCACCCGGCCTCAATTAACATTTTAACATGTATGGTATACATTTTTACGTAAATTTTGTAACAGCCTTGTCATATCGTAATCAATAATAATAGGCTTGTTGCATAACAACGAAGCGGAATATTCAGCCGTTGACATGATACTGTCAATTCTATCAACTATTTGCTACATGGTTTTAAAATTTGGATCTTTAATCCCTGCTTAATCTCAACTCAATCATTTTTCAGCGTATCCTACGTCACCACGACACCTTTTTTATTATTTAACTCGTCCAGCTTCCCAAAATTTGAGCGTAAAAGAAAAAGCCCAACACACTCAACCTTGCAAATTGCAACTTTAATTAATCAAATCCACCACCACCACTGACCACCATCCTAAGAGATGGGAAACTGCATCCAAAATTGCACCAACTCTACAACCACTAATTGAACTCCCACTCCAAGAAAAAGTAGCAATGATCATCCTCCAAAAACTTTCTAACCATCATAATCCCCTCGGTAAAAAACGCAAACCAATTGTCTTAGCAGAATCATAAACCTTTTCAAGTCTCCACAACCCTGAACATTTTCACATTTTCCAAGAAAACCAATTAAAAGGTATACCTTCTCATCATCACTGCACATTCCCCAATTTCCCTGGGAAAAGTTAAAACTCCGTTTGCTCCGAACTAGTACATTTTTATTGCATATAAAACCCCTTCCTTCACATTTTCCCCTTTATTTCCCCCACATTCCACTCAATCAATAAAGTTGAATTGGAAAGGCCTTAATTTAAAAAAAAACCTTTTTTAACTATTAATACATGTGCACTAAGGCTCCGATAATTGTACAACCATAGTGATAATCATCATCATAATCATAATAATAAATACAAATAAATACAATGCCTCTTCTCTCTAGCTAATGCTTCTCGTACTTACAGTCATAATAATAGAAATAGTTTTTTTTTTCTTCAGTATAAGCTCCTCTCCGTCCCTTCATATGCATAATAATATCTATTTACATCTATACGTAACAAAAAAAACCCAGACTTATACGGATATAGTTAACATCCCTATAAAAAAAGTGAGCAGACCTTAAGAGCAGATTCTATAAATGATCAACATCATCACCATCCTATCATGTTTGTGTGTTACGTAGTAGAACTCAACCATGTAGCAGAAGGAGAGCCTCTCTCACAACTTTTCCTACATCTCTTGCCACCTTCTCATCATCATCTCATCCAGCTCAGTATAAAAAGGCATTTTCCCCTTTTTTCCACTACCACCACAATACACTAGACGCATTCGTATAAAGTCGTGGATTTGTGATCATCACCATCATACTATCCTATCTATAGTTTTGTGAGAGTCGTTACTAGGCAGAGGAAAGTATGTAAAGGTATTACTAAAGTGATGCTCGCTCGTGAGCGAGTACGTTCGTGTGCATGTGAATTAGCTCTGTGCTGCAGAGTAGTGCAGTCTATTATAAATGGATACGTTGTTCACACTACTCCTTTCTCTTCACCTGCCCATCCACGTTAAAATTTCCTTGTGTGGAAAACCCCTCTCTGGTTTTTTTCTGCCCAGCACTATGTGCACAGACTCACTATCTCGTCTCTACGCAATATTCGCTCCCTTCTTCTATTGCATTGCGCTGCGCTCCTTATTTTTATTCGTATACAAATCTCTTGTTGTCCCTGTGCCCCCTCTCATTGAATAACATGGCTAGGAATCGCTCTGGCTTTCAGAGAGCGTAAACGAGAAGGAAGGAAAAAACGGGGAAAAGGTATGTAAAATCCCTGCTCTTTCCAACTATACATAACTGCGCTGATCTCCGTCATCAAAAGGCGTACATAAGCTTATAGCTCTTTTTTTAAAAAAAATCTTTCTTTGCCGTTTTTTACACTGCACAGAACCATACCATAACGAGCTTCTTATAGTATTAGAAGACTCCTTTTTAAAGGACAATCCTTCTTGTAAAAGGCAAAGCGAAAAGGAGTTGGGATAAAATAGGGGTGATCACGGATCAACCACCATCATCACTACTCACATTATACTTTTATGTAGGGATAATATATAAGTATATGGAGCCAATCAAGTAGCATATAGATCATCTTTGTATATTATATAGTCATGTCATATCGAATGAGATGATACTATATGGATGAGAGTAAGAACATAAAGATACACTAATTTTTTCCCCTTTTACTGTTGTCGCACAACTTTACTATTGTAGGTTTGTGTTAGGAATTGTATAAAAGATGATATGATCGTGATCATCTCACCTCAGCAGTTATAAAAGGATGAAAATCGTGGAATGTACCTTTTTCCCCATATCTGTATGCAGACGAGTTGTATGCATCTACTATACATACCTGAGCGTAAACATTTTCAACAGGAAAGATATGAATAGGAATAATATTTGATTTGATTAGGATCACGATCGTACTATTCATATTTGTAAGGTGAAGTTAGTATTTGGTACTAATCCCACTAATAGATGGAATTGAGGAAAAGTGATGAACTTGAATATTAAGATGAATGTCTTTTTTTTTCCACAAATTTTTTACTCTTGGTTCGTGGTAAAAAGGAAATGGGATTTATGATGATGAATGATAAGGCTGTTAATGATGTTGATGATAAGGGCGCAAGACACCTGGACAGAAAAAAAAAAAATTGGAGTCACCTTGATCGCTATAAATTAGCATACTATTTTGTAACTCCATCGGATGATCAGACACGTGAAAATACAACTGAAGAGAAAGTAGACTGTATAATAATCCGTTTTAATTGGCTTGAATATTATGTTTAATGCACACTTGGTTCATTGGCTGATTTTGATTGGTTCACTCACTAAAACACCAGTTTTTTTGGCATTTTTAATAACCATTTTAATTATAATTTACTCTTCCTCACTTACCGACTCATAACTCTTCTATGTCGTCCTAAGCTCCTCTTCAAATCGAGAGGGCAAAGGTTAACTTGACGATATATTTTCAATCACACGTTGACGCGCACGACAACGTCTCGAGGTTAACGTTGAAAGATTGGAAAGGAAAACTATTTATTTATTTATTTATTTACACAAACACTTGATCCATCCCTCCCTTCAGAACTGAGCCAACTTTAAACACAACTTTTTCCTCACATTTTGCGTACATTATCCCTAGATTTAGTTAAGTCTCACACACTTTCATTATCTTCTCCTCTCATGGATTCTCCTGTCGATGAGATGTTTTTAGGGGGATATCAACACTGGAGAAAAATATACTCGGAATTTTTAGTTTTTTAATGCATATTTTCCTATTACAATAGTATATTGGAATGAGGGAGTCCTGCTATATTCCTAAAAACTTAACTTTGCTTAGGTATCCGCGTCATCATCATGATCATCATCAGTTTTATCAACATCATCCCTCTCCTCAATAACAATATTTTTGTATGCGGAGGGATACAGCTCCAATCCAAGTAGGGATGGCGCTATCCTCCCTTTGGTGCGCTCGAACTAGCGTTACTTTTATGCCAGGTTCCCGTCAGTGTTCACGAAAAAATATGTTCTACGTTGTAGTGCTCAGTGTTCACCACTATATTATAGTCCTTCAAAAAAAATTGATGCATGTAGTATTGTAATATGGGATGAATTGACGTCGCAGCTTGAGCTAGATGGAGATAGATGGAGAGAAGAGGCCTCTCTTCATGCCAAATCTAAGGATACATTACATATTGTGGAGGATTTTATACTATTGTTTTTACCTTTGAAATATTCGAAAAATCTTTCGTCAAGTTTACGCACATTCATCCCCATTATGACATGAGATGAGAGTACAAGTATGAGTATGAATGAGTTTAGAGAGTTGTTATAGGAGAAACCAACCCCCGTTCTTTTTTTGTAGTGAGGGGGTTGATTTCTTTAGTAAGGTATTTTATGGTTAGGGTAGGTACACAAGATTGGCATTGGAATCATGTGGTGGTGAATTTCGTGGATCTGTTCTATTCCTCTTGCTAGCATTTGAAGGCTCAACACTCAGACTGATCCCTCCATAAAAACTCTCTCTGAACGCTGAAGAGCTCCTTTTCGGAAAGGGATATAATAAACCGTGTGAAGACGAGGAGTATAAAAAGCATTTCTTTAAAGAAATGATACAGGATGGAGAGTTTTCTTGTTTCTGTATTTAAGAAAAATGTTTTCGCATGATTAGCTGGAATTTGATTTGCTAATTTTGAATGGCTCTTGTTGGAAGGTCTTATGATAATAATACATCCCGAATTTATATTGATGTATGATAATTTATGGCAGGCGAAAAATATTTGTATGCTTAAGAATGATATATTATAGATTTTATTTATGTTAGGAATTCACATGTAAGTATTTACAGATCATTTTGCAACTCTTTCATTTTACATGGAAAAGTTTGAACAGCCGAACAATGCCAATGCAACAATGATGGACGGACAGCCGGTCGTTTCAAGAGAAAGAATAGAAAGACATATGCATCTGAATTTTCACTGATTGTTGGGTACAATGGATGGGATAGAAAGGTGTAACTTTACATTAGAAAAGAAAGGTACGTTCTTTCTCAGATTTAAGAAAGCGTAAATATCGAACCAGCACAGCGCATTTCGCCCGCCCCAGCCTCGGCAGAAAATACTTCCCACTATTTCGCCCGATTTTCCTTTCCATTCCAATTCTGACATCGGTTCTGACATAACACTAAGCACATTTTGTACAGTTTTGTAAACACATATATACTAGTATGAAGCAGTACGAAATGTAAACTCCTGAGTTATTCGGCAAAAAGAAAGAGCGCCCGAGCCGAGTCATGAACGGAGCATTAACACACCTGAGTCGGATTCGCATCATCCCAACTTTAGGATCCTTTCCCTGGTTGGCAGATTTTCATTCTGCTCCACAGCTCAATGATAGGTGGTAAAAAGGGTAGGATAATGTAAATATGCCTTCTCGGATCCGAATGATGCCGAATAAAATCCCTACCAATTACAATTATATGCAATGAATTCATGTGTGGAGGGAGATGTAAGTAACAGCTTATATACCTACTACCTACATGAGGTTTACTGTAGGATTTACAGGTTTACCATTGAAAACTATTTACGGGTTTTCATTCCCGAATTCAGAACATTTGTTTTCCATGCGCTATTAGCATTAATACTTTTTTCGTTTCCAGTTTACAGGCAAATCGGCGGAAGGACGTCCAGAGACAGTCAAAGGATCATTTTAGGCTTTAAATACTTCCATGAATATCATTGAAAAGTTGTAGGAAGAAACCCGTGTAGCAGTTTACATAATCTCTTAAGACGCCCGACTATGGTCATTTTGCCCCATTAAGTATTAAGCCATGAAATATCTGAATCCTGTGTGACTATGACTAGTGCTAGCTCTTGTCATTGTTGCTTGTAAATCTGCATTATTATTGCTATTTAAATGTCAATTATTATTATTGCAAAGTTGTCACTTTGCAATTAAAACTTTACCATATAAAAAGATCCAAATGCCAACTTCAAAAATCAGGATCCTCCACGCAAATTCAACTTTTATCGAATATTATGGATCAACAAAATGAATCCAGGTATCAACTAGCATTTTTTTAAAATTTTAAAGCATTTATCCTGTCAAATGCAAATGTGCAACTCATGGTTAATAAATGTAAAGTATTAGTACTCATAATTCCGTGTAAATATTATCTTATCAGATTGCAATTTTGCTGGGAAATCATTGTAAATGTTTCTCATGTTTGACCCTACGAAATCTCATTCTGATAATTTGTATTTGATTTATTGCCCGAACCAGCTTTGCGTGAGGACAAATGTCAGTTTCCCATTCAAATATTCATCCTTTCTTTAAAATATTCAGTGTAAATTCTAGCAATCCACTTGCACTCATTTTATGCTGGAATTTCCTTACCATAATTCATTATGTGATTGTTATCAAATTATCATCATTCTTATAAAATCTTTATATCGAGCCCAATTTATTAGAACAAAACAAACGAGTGACTGATCGACTGATGAAGTGATTACAGAACAAAGTGCAACAAAGTCTTTTCCAGAATCACCAAAAAAAAACAAGCAAAAATGCTTTGTTGTTAGCGTTCCTCTTGTCTTAGAGGCAGTATCTGCCATCTATTGACAGAATATGGGATCGCTAGACATTGGACTATGGCGCTGAAAGGAAGGCCCGTCATATCGTTCAAATTTTCAGTTTCACAAAAATCTTACACATTTGTCAATCCTCAATGAAAAATATTCTGCACAACATTGCAACGTGTATTTTTCCTTCAAAAAACAACTTGTTTAAATAAAAACGTTTTTTTTTAATTTTCAAACGCCAGTTCGACGAAGTACGCCCACAAAAGTAGCTTTGTGGTTGTTCAGAAGCTACGGTAAAGGGATTGTTAAATTGTTAATTGTTTTTTACTATAAAAATACACAATTACGGTTTTGTTGAGAAATCACGAAAAATATCCCATCAAATCACTTTGACTGCCAAAGTGAAAGCATTTGGTCTTAATATGTCTAGTCACTCTAGTGGGCCGGAGTCTCATCTGTCGGTAAGTTCATTATCCATTGTCCTTGTAAATTGTAGATCATTATTATAAAGCTTGTATTTACTTAAACATCTTACGATTTATTTGACATTTGATTCTCGAACGCGACGGCCAATCGTTCTATTAAATGCTAATGTAACAATCAAAAGCAGATAAGCATCCGATTTTTGTGTAAAATTCTAGCAAGAGCGAAGAGCCGTGTTGGATGAGTCGGTGAAAGTTGGAGAAGACTTTATTCGCTTGTATTACAAGACTTTGGAACAGCGTCCTCATGTAAGAAAAGTTACTCTATAAAAACATGTTTTGTTCTTTATTGTTATTGGTGTTCTGTATAAGGGTTAGAGGTGGAATAGTTTTAGGAAATATGTTTCGCTTGTAATTGTTTCAGCGGGTTCACCAATTATACTTGGAAGCTTCAGTAATGATCTGGGATGGAAATCCCCAGATAGGACCTGCGAATGTGCAGAAATTCTTTGAGGATTTGCCTTCTCTGACATTCAACATTGCCTCGATGGATTCCCAACGAATTGCATGTTAGTTTATAGCAAGACTAATATATATAATTAAAGTTGCTAATAATAATAAAATTATACAATATTCAATATAACGTTCAAACGGTTTTGACTGGAGAAATATTTAACTTTGACTCTTTCTTTAGCTATTGCAGTGGCGCAAAAGTCTTTCATCATCAACGCTACTGGAAACTACCGCAGCTCCGGAAGTGGCGCTAAAGGATTCTTACAGAGCTTTGTTGTTACTGCTGATAATGGCAAATGGAAAGTTGCGTCCGACATATTTCGAACCCAAGTTTCACCAAACCAAGCCCTTGTTTAATATAATGGGGAGGATGATAACCTACTAATTGTCCCAATTTGAAACGTTTTTTACCTGATGCAAAAACTACGAAATGTTGATTTTTAATTTTTTATAACGTAAATATGTACGTATAGTTTTTTTTAGTATTTTGATGATAAGTTTCCTTCATTGAATGAACTTACTTTTACAAGTCATACACATGTAGTTTTATCCCAAGATAAACCACAATTTTCTGCATAATTAATTGGTATCATATACAAAAATTTTAGTAGTTGCCGTCTGTTTTTTAAATATTTTTGAGTCCCCTTTATAAAGTCCTTTTTTACTATTTTATGACAAGCTAATTTCATTGAATGAACATACTTTTAGAAAGTAATAAAAAATACACATAGTTTTACCACATAGTTTAAAAGATAAAAAATAAGTAAAAATCTTATGTCAAAATATGTATGTAAATTTAGATTGTATAAAATTTCATGTTCATATAAATGTAATTGATATTATTAGTACATTCGGAAAGATATGTTGGATGAAAATAAAAGGCTGATACGATACATTGCTAGTTTGTTATATTTTAAATTATATATGTAAGCAAACTTCATCTCTGGTTTAACTACCAAGTTTAATCTAATTGAATCAGGCATAGTAGATTTTGCAAAATATTAGTTTGTCAGGGTTCTGTAGGAATACAACATTTATAAGAACGGATTAAAAGCCAACCTGTCAGAAACATACCTCATATATTGTCCACTATACTTATTTAATTAAAGTTCCGGTATTTGCATAACGGGGGGTGAGAATGGAGGCATCAAGTTTGCGGACACACTTTTCCCTTTATCTTTCAGCTTTGCATGCATATAAATAAATAGTTCAGTTGATTGATTCAGGCTTATGGCAAAAAATACAGATATAACAATATTGATAAGTAGATTTACGAAACTCACGACATTTTATAGTTTTCATGCTTTAACTTAACCATTCGTTAAGACATTCTATATGATGGATGATAAGTCATAAGATAACTTAATGGTTCGAGCAAGACCACGTCAAGGTTATCATATTAATCATTTTTCTAACATTTTGCCGTTTGGTAATTAAAAAAGTCATATTATTGCTCATATTTTAAAGATTTTTATTTTAGGATTTCACATGATCTGTCGTACTTCGTATTTATTGGACCTAGTATTTTGAATTATTTATCTGGATATCTAGAATTTCAAAGAAAACAGTTGATGACAGAATGATGATGACCCAGGAAAATTAAAGAACTCGATAGTTTTAACTGAAAGTTACTTTATGCTTCAGGCCATACTTATGCCGTATGTTAAGGATTTTCAAATCATATAAGGTCATATTATATCCGGGCATGAAAAGTTAAATATTTTCAAGAGAGACGACAATGGGAAATCACTGAATAGTTTACAGTTTATGAGAAGTGGATATCTACCGGTAATGCATGATGCGAATTCGCCCTTTTTCGTAATTTTGCAGGGCTCTCCAACGGCAATGAATACTGAATAGAAGGATTCAAATTAGGACTCTTGGTTTGAAATTCAACCAGTCCTTGATCATGCATTTCCACTGACGCGTTCCTTACACATTTTTCTAGTTTGCAATTTGCAATAGACAAAGCACAAAGTACAAAACGTACTTCGTTTTTTGCTATCCAAAAGGTGTAAGTACATGCTCAACTCTATCTTTTCATCATTCATTTCATTATACTCATCATCATGACATCATGAGTATGACCAAACATACAGCACATTCCATACGTCTTACACCTTTCGCTACTACAAAAAACGTCCCGTACAGACCCTCTCCCAGTACCAAGTCATTCAACAAATTTTCCGCTAAATTGATGCGCCGAGATCCCTCCCCATTACGGAAAATAATTGCACACTACAAAAGTCCTTATCCTCGTCCAACAACAGAGCTAGTAGCCTAACAGCTAACCTCAATCAAACAGAAAGCTATGGTAAAATAGCAGAGAAATGTGTATAAAAATATGTGCATAAATGCATATATGACTCGTCGTACCCCATATTATTGAACATACAGGATGATCCATAAAGCTTTAGAGGTGGAGGATATTCACTTCTCTCTCCTCCATCTCAAATCTAAACTCCCATCAATAAAAGCATGTAAAATATTTAGAACTGTGATGATGATAACGAAAACGATGAGGATTGTGAGGGAGCAGATCTTTCTGCTTATTCATATTGCCCACTTGTAGGTAAAGTAGGAAGTGAGCAATTATACTAGTACATAGTAATTGGGACTAGCTAACAGAAAGTCAACTAAAATTCTACACCTATTTGTATGGAATTGTGGGAAAGTTCATCTTCCAGAAATTCTCGTTTCCCGTGAAATCCCTCATTTCACGAGAAAGTACGAAATAAGGAGGAATTTTTTGTATGTTCTTAAAATAATATACAAAGTTGGGATCATTAGGTAGTTAAAAGACCGAGTGATAATGATGATGGGGATGACCAGGAGGAGTTTGTTATTATCAATTAGTTAATACGCAATGGTTAAATCTAGAGCTAAATGCTGACTATGTTACTACCAAACTGTGTCATGGACTAAAATTGTGAGGATTGGGAATAGAGCGTTTGATAAATGTGGAAAGATGACTCAACTTAATGTACTCTTACTTATGTTGAGTAGTGAAAACCTTTTGTTGTATTTTTTTTTGGATCTGATGATTGAGAATTTTTGGCACGAGAGCTAAGTGCGCAGAAGGTGGAGAAAGTCGTTAAAATTTAACTGAGTAAACATACGGCTCAAGCTAAATTCCACATTCAATTACAATGTAAACAGTGACAGTTTCTCATCTGTTTGGAGAAAGGCGGTGGTGTCTGGTGTGGTTGCTGACGGAGGTGAAGTTTTTGGTTGAAGGAGACAATTTGTTTTGAAGAAGATGATGTGAGTTATTTGTTGTGAAACGAAATCGAGTTTAAATATTTTTTCGACGACAATCGAATAACAAGTACCCTCTCTACAGCCTAATATGAATGCTTCTATTTAAATAAAATAAGTAGGAAACGGAGTTCGCAATTTGACGCGGAAGTAATTATGAATCGGTAAGTTCAATTAAGTTATATTGAAAGCTAAGTAGTCTCAGCATTTGCATATTGCTACGCGCTGTCACCACATTGTAAACTACAAAAACCCATTTTGCTTAAAAAAATAAATGAGTTCGCATTTATCTGCAGTTTTTTTTTATATGAATGGAGACGATTTAGGTACTGCAACTATATTTATTTTTCGATTTCAGCGCAGTAAGTATGGCGTCAAGCAAGGATCGAGTTAGCACTGGAGGCTCCTATGAGCGTGACAGCAGTTCGGACACGGAGGATTATCATGATGATGAGCGTAGGCGAAGGATTTTCAAAGCAAGATTAAGGTGAGCAATATGAAATGTACATTTAAGAATTTGTAATAAATTTACAAATAAACCTTGTCAATTATGGTTTAGTACACAAATTGCAAAATAACAACTATGTATGTACTATTTTTTTCGCAAAGAATGTGCAAATTTAAAAAAAAAATCAAAGTAACTGAAAAAAAAACTGGTTAATTAATTATAAAGTACTAGTAATGAACACACAGTGGGTAACAATACGATTTAAAAGTTTTGGATATTGAGAAAACTGTTAATTTGGTAAATTTGCGGATGTACAGCTTGATACACACGTTAAATGATTCTGGTCACTGGTCAATGACCTACCACACCTTAGCTGAATCTGCATATTTGCAAAAAAAAGCAATGTTGGCGTTCATATGAATTTAAATAGTACTTACTAACTTGATTGGAGTTATCATTTCATCCAACTTTCAGAATAAATTGGATCACGGGCTGATTTTGATGTTTGGAAATGAACAAAAATATTATTGCACTCGATCGATAAGCACTTAACACAGATACGCTAATTAAGTTTGCAATATGTTAACTGCCCGTTGAATCTAGAGTCAATTAGTTAATTTTAATACAACAACTTCAATTTAACCACACTTTGACCTTTTTTTTAAAAAAAAACTTCTAGTTCATTCTATACGAATAAATATAATGATATTGAACGTATCATAACGTAATTACGTACTTATTTAACTTGATGTAAGACAATATGTGTCGTAAAATCCCAACCTTAAGCTCTAATTTTAAACGAAAACTTTTTATATAAGTTCATTAAACCTTCAACTGTCATTGTCTAGTTTTTTTATGGGCTGTCATTAATTACTTTCGATAAATTCCATGTAATTGTTTATATTGAAGGATAGCCAAGAGAATGGGTCACATTTGTCACGTAACTAAAAATTATATGGTAAAATGGTGTATTTCACTTTTTACTATTCAGTGGAATTGAAATTAATAAGAAAAAATTTATGTAATGGTCATTACGACAACGCAACGACAACGAAGGAGACTGCCTCCGATGCCCATGCTCGCCATTTTTCACCTGCTACATAAGTGCGTGTTGTTTGCATAGGAATACAGGTTGATGCATCCTTGTCCCTCGTGTCCATCTTCTTCCTCACTCCCCCACAAAAAATCTCAGCTTTTCTTGGAATTTCGATTTGGTGACGCGCAGGTGTCAAGATCATTTGTTAGCTTTCAGTTCGTGGAAAGTCTTCGCAATATTTTCACTTTTCTATTATATCCCACGTGGTGACTCCATGCTCGTGTGTAAAATTAGTAAATGACAGCTAGTGATTTTTTTAAAAATTAGCCAGCTGCTGTCAGCCAGTAAATGAGTGTGAATCAGTGACCATCCTTCATTTTTAATCTAACTAGAAAATTGTTAAATTGTGCTGATTAGAATCTGTCAATTTCATTTAAAATCATTGTACTCTCCTGTACTTTAATTGCTTATAATTAATTGGAGTCATAAGTTCAAGAACAAAGTATGAGGCGGCAGCTGTTCTAGAGGTTGAGCTTGGTTGCAAGGGTTGAGGGTAGAGCGTAAAGGGGATCTAATTGGTTTAAAACGTTGTGTTAATCAGTTAATACTGTAATCTTGATCCGCATGATTCTTAACTATTGGGTATTTTAAGGGGAATAGGAGGGCTTAGTTAATTGTATCTGTTTAAATTACTTTCTAACTCTTGTTAAATTTCTATAACAACATGGTTGGGATATCGAAGGTGGCAAGAAGGTATATTACATTTATATATTTGTTGCTTAAATTAATTACTTAATTGGCTTTGACAAGCACTACGTACTTACTTTTCTGAACCTTTACAAATTTGACAAAACGTTTTGTTTGCTGTGAAAGTTACTTAACTGTGAATCCAAGCTTTCGGTGTTTTTAAGTGAAATGTTATATGTTGTAATAAATAATTCCACCTTTCTCTCTGCTTTACCTTGGCTTTCCAAGTTTCCACTTATCTACACTCCCATTTCAACTTTAAACTCTTTAAAAGGAGGAAATCCCTCTTGGTTAAAATATTTCTCTTGATGTTGACGATTCAAGTTAATTAGAATTATAGAAACTTACTGGTGTACTTTATATACGCATGACGTCAATTTTTATTTCCTTGTAAATCGTATTTAATTTGCTTAGGTAACTGTGGCTATGTCTTAATTTAATAAAACAAACTGAACATTTCCGTTTAGTTTCTAATCGCCTTTTTACTTATATTTACTTATACTTTAACCTTTAACATTTATCCCCAACTTGGTCTCGTACCCGAATGCGCGAATTTCAGCGACGGTACGTTCAGTCTCAAGCCAAAAAAATCTTGCTTGAAGGGAAGCTGGGCTGCTGAGAGTAGTGAGTCGGATTCAAAATCTCCCCAAAAATCTCCCCAAGGGATCCTCCGAAACTTGAACAAGGAACGATCCACTAGCCAACCTACCAACTTGGCAACAGCTGACTTTAAAGTGGATCTGGTGTACTCCAAGCGATTTAAGGAGTCTCAGAGCTTGAATACTTGGTGCTGTTGGAACCAACCGTTTGACTTGAGCACTGGTGCCTCATCAGATGAAGTGTCCTCATCTGAAATGAAAGATTTAGATGGTATAAGTGTTGACTCTGACTCGTCAAGGTATAAAATCGAATGACTGAGAAGTTACTAATTTGTACTCATGTGTGTTCAACAATTTGGGTTGTTATTGTGATATAGCAGATGTTGTGTACTGATGAATTTAATTACTCCAAGCTAGACTGAAGATTTAATGCCAAATTGAATTTTGTTTGTAACTGTTTAGGTCCGATCGAGGTCGAGGAAACGGGCATTCTCTGTCGAAATCTCTGGGAAGTGCTGATTCTGCTGGTGCTGTTGGAGGTGCTGTCGGAGGAGCAAGTGGAACTTCAAACGCAGCATCCTACATGGAAGAACGTCTCACCCTGGTTGTTGATAATACTCGGTTTGTGGTTGACCCGGGTATCTTCACGCAACATCCAAACACAATGCTTGGACGGTAAAAAAAAATTAAATTAATTACCAGTATGTTTGTTCCCATACTATCTTGTGCTAATCGAAATTAATGTGTTGTTTATTTTTTGCATGATATTATAGCATGTTCAGTTCTGGGATGGAGTTTGTTCACCCTAATGAGCGTGGCGAGTATGATGTTGCAGATGGGTTGTCCGCGACAGTTTTTCGAGCTATCTTGGAATACTACCGAAGCGGTCAAATCAGATGTCCACCCACTGTTAGTGTTCAGGAGCTTCGGGAGGCATGTGACTACCTCCTCATTCCATTTGGTGCCAGCACCATCAAGTGTCAAAATCTAAGTAATTCTTTTTAAATTTAGCATTTAAAAATTAGCATGCGTATCTGCAAATGGAAAACCGCTTGTAATTTGTAAACTTTGAAACATTTAAAGGAGGCCTTTTGCATGAGCTATCTAACGAAGGAGCCCGTCACCAGTTTGAATCATTTCTGGAGAAGCTAATTCTGCCGTTAATGGTAAACTCTGCGGAGAGGGGAGACCGGGAATGCCACATTGTGGTTTTACTGGATGATGACACGGTTGATTGGGATGAAGAGTATCCTCCTCAAATGGGAGAAGAATATTCGCAAAGTATGTAAACATTTTGGTATTTATTGTTGGTATGATGTTTTTATATTCGATACTTAATCATAATAAGTAATTGGGTTTTGTTTGATGTAGCTGTCAATAGCACCGCGCTGTATCGCTTTTTCAAGTACATCGAAAATAGGGACGTGGCAAAGCAAGTGCTTAAAGAGCGAGGTCTGAAGAAGATTCGACTTGGGATTGAAGGGTATCCAACATACAAGGAAAAGGTAGTGCATTTATGCAATGTAATTCTAAATAATGAAACATCTCGTCATTTTGTCATCAAGTATTTAATTATTACATTGTTTAACATACAGGTCAAGAAGCGTGCTGGTGGGCGAGCTGAAGTTATCTACAACTATGTGCAAAGGCCCTTCATCCGAATGTCATGGGAAAAGGAAGAAGCTAAAAGTCGTCATGTTGATTTTCAGGTAATTATATCAACAATTTTAAATGCCAAGAAACAATAACCGAATCAGTTATAGTTTTCTCGGTTTAATTCATATTGTTCTTATTCCCCCATTGTAGTGTGTCAAATCTAAGTCAGTCACCAACCTTGCTGAGGCTACGGCAGACCCAGCTTTGGATCAACCTTTGGGCGCTAATCAGATCGAGGTTCACCCCCTTGTTGAGGGTATGATGAATATGCATCCCCTGGTTGATATGCATCCTGAGCGTTTTCATGGACCTGAAAGGAATGAGATTATCCGAGGTGCTATTGGAGCTGCTGCTGGGAACGCTAACTTCAATCCGCCTGGATCGCCTCTGCTCCGTCCAGCTATTAATCCTAATGAGCCATATCCAGACCAAATTCCTCAGGATGAAAATATCTGAAGTAAAATGTCGTCTACCAATCATCATCAAATTGAATTTTAAGCTATTTCTACAGAAAAAAAAATACTTACACACTTTACGTTCATGCGCCAGTGATCATGTATTATGCTGAATACATACATTTATCAACTACATAGTTAGCTTTTTTAGCATGGAACGCTAAAATCTTATATATCTACATTTCGAAGGAAATTGGCTATGCTAAAAGTGCAATGCATCAAAAAATTTTAATACTTTAATAATTTAATGAACATTTGTTAACGCCGTTACTTCCAGACTAGGAGTAACCATTTTCTTCGAACTGTAATATTGTATTACTATCAGCTAGCTAAATATTATCACGAGTCATTTTATACAATTCAAACCAATGAAAGATGGTTATACGTAAATATTATTATATATGCTCGATTCGCCATCTCTGTAATGTTCCTCTGTAATCAAAACAACTTATTTATAAAAAAAACACTGAATAAACGATTATTGCATTTGTAACAAAAAAATGATTCGTTCGTTGAGTTGTAGTTATGTTTTATGATCCTAAATAAGTCGCAAACAAAGTGGGCAAAGTCTCAATGTTGGGTTAAATATCAGTTTTTGCGTTCTTTCATCTTCATCTTTATTTTTTTTCGATTCTGATTACCCCTAATCTTAAAATAGTACATTCGTCTTCTCAATTGCATACTTCTCTTCACCTAACCAGTAGTACTTAAACTGAATAGTGTAATTAAATTAAACCTAAGTATATTAACATTATATACCCTTTTGAATCCAGTTAGATACACGAGGTCATCTTTTCGCTACTGTGAGAAGTAAACGAGGAAAAGTAAGCTGAAGACAACATAACCTCGTAGTTGCAGACTGAAAAATATCTAAATGTAAATATACAAAATAGTTAACTGATATGAAACAAATTCGTATGAGAAGTTCTTTTCGCAAAATACTATAAAAACTGTTGCAATCATACAGTCAGCTATGGCCCACAGTAATAGCTTAATATCGTACATTATCATCAATTTAATTAATATTCACTCTTGCCTATTGAAAAAATAATATAACTATAAAAACTTGATAAATTACATAACACCTAGCTAACAACAAGTGGGAAACAACATAATTGTACAATAACATAGGACTAGTATCAAAATTTGCAAACTAGGACAAGATTGTGGTTCATCTGCACAATACCGAAATACATATAAATTAATATGCATACATATCAATAAACTTAACATATTCACAATAAATGCTGAAAAATATTTCATCTATAGGCCAACAGACAACCTTCGAACAAAACGGGTACACTTAGCAATTGTTGACTAATTGAAAACCAAATTAGCTGTTACAACTTGTATTAATGGTGTGTCAGTATGCTGCATGTAAAATTTAGCGCTCTAGCTGCATTAAATAGACTGGTTTGTGAACCACATACAAAAATTTCGTTAAATATTAGTCAAAAAGTCAAAAAACGAATCAAACGGAAGAATTACTAAAAACTAATTAATTATAGTGGGTGTACATCCCTGACCAAATCAAATAAAGTCTAATTTCATAATTAAATGGATTTGTTGTTTCACACAGAGATTAACACTTGCATAGTGATGTCTACATAAAATACTAACTTTTTAACTGTTTTTGTACGTCAATTAAAACCATTTCACACATGTTACATACATTTTTACATAACGTAACTGATACCGCGGCGTTGCGTTTCTGATCATCATAAAATTTTAAACATAAATAAATAACATAAATTAGGAAAGGGTTAACGAGCCAAACTAGTATATTTGGTGCAGACATAACATTCTCATGTTACGATTCTGCCAACATAAATCTCCTCATAGTTACAAAGATTTCTTTAGGTCAATTAATATTCTTCAAGGTCCTGCCTAGAAACGTATATGACGCCGACGTTTTTTATGGTACTGGTAATATCTATTTCTTTCTGATTCGAAATATACCTTATCACTACAAAAACTACGATTATCGATTTTCTAAACCGTAAACTCTGACTGATGTACAATAATCCGATCACTCCAACTTTTGCTACTTACGAAATCTATACCTTTGTTTCTAGTTACTTTTAATTTTGTAGATTTTTCGTCATTTTCTTCTTCTTCATATAACAGAATTGTATTGGAAGAGTAGTAAACGCCATATTATAAATGATTCTTGCAAGTCCGGAATTTCAAATTGTTCCTTAACGCTCTAATTTTTTTTTCATTGAAAACCTCTTTTGGAATTTCTTATGAAAATCTAAAAGTTTCTATAAGTTTCTATTAGTCTCTAATTATGTTTCAGGAGCAGAGTTTTTTTTGTATTGATAGAGAGAAGAATGCTTTTACAAAAATAGGAGTATTTTTTTTTGTTGTAGAGTCCATTTTTCAACTGTTTAGAAAAAGAGCAATTAGATAGATAGGTTATGTGTAGGTTTCTCAGTTTCCCCCCGAAAAAAATCATAATTCACGATTTGACATTGAGACAGTTTTAAGTATATGTATTTTACATTCGTACCACAATGAAACAACTATAACATGTTATAATTATGATGTGTTTGATCCTTATAATTTTTTCGTTTATTTACATTTAGCAGCTATGTTATCTTCCATTAATATTTACAAAAAGCCTTAGTCCTTTGACAACAACGATAAGTGACGGGAGCGTGTGGGTGAAGAAGCAGGACAAAACTGGAATCTAATACTGTAAAACTGATACAATGCGTAACGTGGAGGTACCTGCATATATTTTGCATAGAATGGTTCCTTTCGGTGATGTACATTACAACTATCACTACTGACTATTTAGGAGGACGCACAAGAATGAGTATATTTGAAAAAATCAGCACTATATAACTATTGGAACTGTAAAATTGTTTTCGGTTCAGTTTAATAGAAGACATTTATAAGCCACTACTAGTTTTTTTATAGTCCGCTGACAGTTTTTTTTTCTTGTCCCTTGTCCTTGTGGAATTTATATATTCATTGTTCATTTAACGACTTCGTTATCACTTGTCTGGACAGTGTCATTTCACTAATTATTTTGTCTTTGACGTATTTCCCACGCTCCACGGGTGGTCTGTTGTAATAACCTCACTCCTAGGATTTATATCAATTTTCATTTTGAATTGCTTTCAATTAGTAAAAAATTGTAGAATATTACATGTACCTAGCTGAATGACCGGACACTGCTCACCTATATAACTATGATGATGAATCGACGCCACTGAAGCGTGTCTGCGCATTCAGTCGAAAAATTTGGACTAATACGCATCGAACTGGAAATTAAACTACGACATTGCTCTAACTAGTAATGATAAGTATATATGCAATATAAATGCTCAAATGGTATACTCAAGTTATATAACAATATCGCTTACAATATTGTAGTAAGGTACATAGAGTGATGTAATTACAGTTTCAAATGATAAGTGATCAACGGAAGAAAATTGCATTTTTTATGGATTAGTATAGTTAGGTCGTAGGTTCTTGATTCAGTCAGCTATTAGGAATAACACGTTTAACATGGAAACAAATTAATATTGACAAATCAGTTCCAACAATTGAAAATTTTACCAAATTATGTAAAAAGGAAATGCTGTTATAATTATTGAAAAAATATATAATAGTCCTCATATTCCAATTCCCATGTTTGGAAATATACTTATCACAATTATCAAAACAAAAGTATTTTTTTTTAGCTAATACTGAACTTAAGGAGCAGAAACTGAAGAGAGATCTCTGAAATGTCTCGTGATTAGTCATAAGCTGAATACTTACTTAAGAGTAGTTAACGCTTTTCATATGTAATTTGGTAAAAGGACTTTGTCTAGCTTCTAGCGCAGCGTCTTGTAAATATAGCTTTGAAGAAAGTCGTCCTGTTTTCTCTTAAACAGACCCTCCAGACAGATCGTATGGTTAACTTAACCATACCCTAATTAAATACTAACAACTATAAATAAGTTATTTATATAGCTAGAGTAATTTTAATTGCATTTCTTCATACATCGCCGGCTCTTTTGTAGTAGCGATGCTATACCCGGCTTTTTGGAATAATCTTAAATATTTCATTGTTACGACTATTATCCTACCTGAAAAATGTCTAGACTTTCCTGAAGATGAGAGTTTGGCTGCCCAACTCTTTACTCATACTTCACATTGTTTCTCTATCTAAATGTTTGCACAGTTAGTTATAATATCTAAAGGTTGTAACTATTTTTTTTTGCATTTACCAATATTTCATCAAGTCTCTCTTTCTTGCCTCTCAGGATGGTGTCGAACGTGCGTGGCCGTCGTCCACTAGCTACGTTCTACAGAATAAATATTTAGCTGACAACTTAATAGCAACCTCTATTACAACTCCCTACATAATTAATTATCATTCATATATAATTACAATCCTAATATATCTAAATGCATTCTGTCCACTATTTTTAAGTAGGTAAATCATCAAGTTTAAACATTAGCATTTATCCAAAGACAATTGAAAACTACAACATTTTATGTTTTTTTTGTTCTCTGTTTCTAAAACGAAAATACTACGGACTACAAACAGTACCGCAAGAGATATATGCACTATTTTCTCGGTGATTAAACTTGTGTTTTATTATCATCCACGTAAAAATTCCTTTCCCCTTTCTATGCAAAAAAGAACCTTTCCTCTAGTCATTTTTTTATACATTCGCATAGTTATCGCGAGATAGAAAGAGAGGAAAAAGTTCAGGTATCACTTTGTTGGTTCATCTTACTACGAATATTTTGATAATAAATTTTGTTCTAAAGTTAACGGTTTTTCTCTAGAGTACGTACATTTAGTTGTTTTGGTCAGAAACAATAGAAATCTATACACTCTGAGCTGTGAAAGTGACAAGCTGGAGTTATTAAGGAGAAGTCGGAAGCAAATCTTGGTTGACGTTTGAGATTGGAATCTTGTCCAGGAAAAATTGTAGCTTTTTCCTGGTCTGAAAGAAAATGGCAAAAGTCATTTTACCATTATGTCCTTTGAAGGTAGCTAATTCACTTATTTCTATAGTTTGAGTTTGGGTGACATTAACATTATTCATGACCTCCTCAACACTTTTTTTTTCGAAAGTAAACCAGTCACAGTTGTATTCTTTTTAGCAGTTTTACATTAATGAGCCTTTCGTGAGACGGAGAAGGAAGCAAGACAAAGATCGTACAAAAAATTGCCTGAGCAGGACAGATAAATGGGGTAATGTGATAAAGGGGAAAAAATACACTGAATACATCCTGTTACTGTTTCCCAAACTCAAAATCGCTAGATTCCTTTACTACTTAATTTTAAGGGGAAAACTGCCTGCGAGTATGAGCTTGCAAATTTGAGGATCAGCACTCCACATCCATAAATAAATAAGTACATATACTATGTCAGGTTGACTGACGCTGTGTCATCTTGAGTGTAATCTTCAACTCTATAAAAATAATGCTTACTAACGGAGTCCACTGTAAGGTATAAATATAGATTCTAATTATCTAGAACACTAAAACAACTGAAGGTTCAATCCAGTGTATATACGTAATATATGTAGATTTATCATATCATAAATAAATAGGAGCCGAGTCCGTGTAGTAGCGAGCAACAGTAGTGGTGGATGTAGAACAAGTTGCATGATTAGTTATCGAATGGTTTTCGGAACAGTCATCCTCATCGTCATCACCATCATCAACAACAACAACGTCATCGTGACTAAGGAAGGTAATCAGGAGGGAGGGTTCGTACTGGTGGTGGTGTTGCTGATCGTGATGGTGAATGATATTTCAGGTTATTTGCTGCTCCAGTTTGGCCGCATGGATTTTGGCTGTGAGGGTTCCACTCTTTGGAGGTACTGATGGTTTGTTAACGGATGATGGCTTATTTGGAGGGATTGGAGGGGCCACGCCGCGTCCTATGCTGTATTTCTTAGGTGCTAGAAGCGTGCTCACACTGCTCTTCTCCCCCATCATCCCTCCCCCGACGCCACTTACGATACTACCACTAGGTGTATTGTTGCTCACGATATTGCCGCCCCCAGGTAGCTTCCCTGTCTAGAAGATCATACAGAAATAAAACATGGGATGTGGAATGGAGCCAACAATACAACAACAGTATAAAAATTATTACAAAGCTATTTTGAAGGGGGGGGGGAAGAGGAGCAAGAACATAAATTGCCTTATCGTATGCATCATTAATAGTTTTATGAGGATGACATTAGCATTGACTGAAAAAATATATATTGGTAATGGAAAAGAGCAGTTATTTGGAAGATAACGTTAAATGAAAAAAATATAAGGGGCATAAAAAAGCAAATAAAAAGTAATCAGAAAGGAAGTATATTAAAAACAAAGAACGAAAAGTGACTTTATTTCTACCTGCAAAATAAATTAATTGTAGTTAGTTTCACCAACCACATCACATCACCCGATAAAACATTGTGACAATAGAAAACTGGGTAACAAACAAGTACTACACTACTATAAAACTTTTGTCCTCTTGCTGATTCTCTTGTTCTTATGTAAGCTCGTACGTCGGAGCATTATCATCAAACGCTTTCATGTAAGTAGAGAAGTCGAGAGAAGTAAGCTCATCGTCATTTCAATACTGAAGAAACTAACGTGACATCTTTTCTCCGTGTCAATTAAACTAATAATAATTGAACTTTTGAAATATTTCAAAGTGTGTATGTCTGTCTGCAACTAAAGTTTCAGTATTCTCACCGGAAACGATACTTGCAGTGACATCACTTGCTATATTGCACTGACTAGTTATCACGGTCGGCCTGACATCTCGAAAGTCAGTTTGGTTTGCCGATTAATTGTCGGAGTGCGATCGTGGATACAAGAATAAGGTACATACTAATATAATAAATACGAAGTTTTTCTCAAAGAATTACAGACGACATAGACTATTGAAAGTATTGAAAGTAGTTTGTAGTAGCGTTGGCTATTGCTAAATTAGTGAAGGAATGATCAACTATTTTGAACAGTAAAGGAACGGAAGGAAGTAGAATTAGCAAGAAGATAGACTTTTTTTAAAAATACATCCAACACGTTTTTTAAGTACAAGAAATGAAAAAAATATTAATAAAATGGTGGAACAAAGGGAAAGCACTGAACATCACAAGAGGGATAATATCCTGTAGAAGAATACCTGAAGGACTGATGAAGGGATCGAGGAGACTGCGCTCGCATTTGGAGATACTGGGGGTGGTGGTTGCACCGAGGATACTGGTTTCGCAATCCCGGTCGCTGTAATTATTTCAATAGTGGAAGATGTTTAGTACAATGGATTATGAGCCTAGTTTTAGTTATTTAGTCATTATCTATTAATTTCTTAAAGATAATTAGTTAATTACATACAAGATAACTTACTCGGTTGAGGGACAGGAACAGATGAGACCGTTGCAGTTGGTCTTACCCCTGTGGTTGCATTTTGTAAAGAAGATTTCTTGACTACGGTATTGCTTGAGTTATTTACAATGGAAGCTTGGAACATGGCTACTGAATGGGCTTCTGCTAGTTGCTTCCTAAGGGAGTCCGCCTAGGATGTTTAAATTGGGTCATTCTCAATATTATTAATAAGTAAATAGTTTGGAAAATTGGGGTTGTTTTAAATTTGAAGGTAAATTAATAATATAAAGTTAAGCAAGGAAATAGGTAAGTAGGTATGGCTTTACATTACTTCAACTGGGGCAGAACGATAAACTACATAATATCGTAGTAATACTGGGGCAACATGCGATTTGCATTCTAAGCATAAGGAGATATTTTTTTTGTCATCCCTGTTACATTACCTCATTCTTCAGTAATTTTAATTGATTTTCTAAATCCGACCTCCGCTCCTCTTCCGATCTCAACTTTTTGGTAAGACGTTCCCTCTCCACACGGAAGTTCATCACTTGACGCTCCAACTCTGCCTCCATCCTCAGAGCCTAGAGGTTTTACATGATTACAAAAGCATTAATTTTTCATTGAATGCAAATAGCCTCTGTCATGAGTCATGAATAAAACATTGATATTTGCAGATGGAAGATGGGAAATGAATTCGGCTAGCACACAGGTGGGTGGATATGGTGTACCTTTTGAGATTCCTCTTCCAACCCTTCAGCCATTGAAAGAGCTTGTCGCTTCTCGTCCTCCAGCATCGCAGAAAGATCAGCGGAGCGTTTTCTCTCCTCCATAAACTGTTTTAAAATACGTTTCCTTTCCGTGAGGAGCAGCAGCACTATATTTTTATGCCTATTTTTCTCCTCTTCTTGGGCATCATGAGTGTCTTTCAGTTCTTTCTCCAGTCTTGCACGAAGCTGCTTCTCGATGTCAAGTTCCTCCTTGAGTTGGGAGCCGTCTTTGTGATAAAAAATAGCATGCATATTTTAGATCTTGTTTGCTAACCTCAGTTCCCAACATTTCACTTTCAATCAGCGTCCAGAAAGTGCAATTTAGGCTGAAAATGTATGATAAATGTACTACTACGACGGAGGTGAGCGAGTGATACCTTTTGCTTTCGCATTTTTCTCCTTCTCTTCTTCCAACTCTACGGCCATCTTCCTGTGGATGTTTTCCGCATCGGAGAGGATTTTCTGCATATGTTTCATAGCTGCCCTCTGCTTCCGCACCAGGTTTTCTAGTGAAAGCTTTTGAGTTTCCCATAGCCTCACTAGTTCAACGTCCTCCTAATTCCATTAGAATGTCACAGTCATCATAGCATTTTTTTTTATTTGACCGTATCAGGTTTTCTGAATCCCACAAGTTGGTGTAAAATATGCAAATGAATTACTATTTTATACCTTTGAATCTGTTGTATTTACATATGAACCAAAGTTATCTCTTTTCAGCGCAGAAAAGGGGTCCGAATTCAGCGAGTATTTATTGTCGGCTAGGAGACGCTTCACACGCTCACATTTCAGCGTCGCTATCACCACATCCCGCGCTTGGACTTCGCCCTCCAAATAGCTTAAAATTTTTAGGAGATCCCCTTTACTCAACTCCGAAGACGGCGTGGGCTTCTCCTATACAGTTAGAAGGAAATTGCATATTTTAGCAATAAATTAAGTTATATTTTACCTATATTATCATCACACATTTTCCATTCCATTCCCATCCTCATTTGTTATTTCTGGGAAAATTGCGAAATTGCAAAAGTTGATTTTACAAATTAATTTATTAGCCTGGCTTACTAATCGTAAAAACTTCCCATTTCCCATTTATATTCTATCTGGATAAGTACTGCAATACCAATTTTTCATCATTTTCCGCTGATTCCGCCATAATAAATGCATGGAATCGTAATAATCTGCAATGCAAATTTCATAACAGCATCCAATCCGAATCCTGAAACCGCTGATGTAGTAATGTTGTCGTTTCCAACTCGCTCTATCTCTTCCCTCACATTTATGCACATCATGATCATGCACACCAAAGTCCTTAGGTATATCTCTTGGAATTCCAAAAGCGAGGATGACGTCAACTTGCGTAGGCGTCTCGAAGACTTAAGCAGCTCCTATTTACTTTCATGTATGTGTGTACTGCGGGTTCATCTCATCATCCATCACACTTCTATTACTACTGCCTATTACCTTTTTCAACTTTATCACCACGCCACTAGCAACACTCTCATCAATCATATTTTTACAATCTTTGCATATTGCATGAGAAGAACTATAAAAGTTTGCCAACTATTGCAATTTCTACATATAAGGTGGAAACATGTCTAGCTGACATCCTAATTGGAATTCAATTCTTGTAAGTTGACTTGACGATGAAAAAGTTGATAAGGAGATGAGACATGAATAGATAACTCACTTTGGATACTTCCAATTTGGAAAAAAAAATCTTTTCATGTTTCACCAGCCACTGAAGAAAAAGTTAATTTGGCGTACCTTGATCGTGTTGGAGTTGACAGTTTTGTCAAAGTAGGAGGTCAAAACCTTGTCCATGTCGTCACTTCCGTCCCCGATGTTATTACTATTACTACTGCTAGCACTCCCTGTTCCCACTACAGATGACATGCCACCGGCAGATTGACAATTTTTGGGGATGTCTTCAACCTAATTTTTATTTGCGTATTGATGAGTTTTCTCCTATGTCTAGAGCTCCTCTGGCAACTCCCTCCGCTGGCTGGTTGCACCTGTTGTTTGGGTTGAGATAGGAAAATAAATTGAGTCACTAATTAGATTGTTGAGGTGGCTCCGTGGCTGCATAACAAAGAGCCGTTATTGGGAGAGTCAGTAAAAGTTTTTCCTAAGAGTGATCAAGGAGTTGGTCATGATGATGATGGAGGGACAGTTGACTACTTAGTAGATAACACACTTGCATTTAGTTAGTAGCAGTAGAAGAGAAGCTATACTTGCGCTTATAGTTTCCCTTTATGACTCCCTGGCTTATCTCATTAGCTGTTCTTAATAATCAAACCATCTTACTTTTAGAATAGATTTTTCCTCTATAAGGAGTTAATTAAGTATCTGGGCCGAACCTGTAGCTCGTCGCTAGTCTAATTCACGAATTAATCACGTGCATTTTCTCATTGACAAATGGTATAGCTTCTCGGAAAAGGCCAGCCTGTTCTTTTTTCCGCGCACCCATGCAAGTAATTTCATACTAATGAAATACATTTTCCAAAGCGTCATAATAATTACAACAAATTTGGCTGAAAATACAAATTTTAATTTGTATTATTCTTTATATCCCCTTTGTCATTTTAGTTTAAACACTGAATTCTTTTTGCCACTTAAGGAAGTGGCATATTTTTAAAAGAAAATTCATAGAAAATTGCAAACATTTTATGTATCTAACAGCTCTACTTGTATGTCATTTCACATACTTTTAATTGGTTTGTCATTATATTGAACGACTACGACTTTGCAACCTTTATGCGAATCTTCTATTAACTCAGCATTATCATTGACTTCACTGCGGCGTAAACTCAAGTCCATGTGAATTTGTCTAATATTGTGATTGTCTTCAAAATCTAAGCAAATCTATGATTTTTAACTAAATTAATAAAGTTCGAATTCATTCCACGTGATCATTGGTACAAAAAAAAATGTTGTTAATTAATGACAAAGAAAATATCAATGCAATTCCTTACCCACTTATGGGAATCCTTTGGGAGAACGATTAAATTCCAGAAAGCGTTGAAATTTCATGATAACGGTAGAATTTTGGAAAAATGCTTGCAGTCACACTTTTCTTAGCGTCCAACACCTTTATCATGACAGTGAATAACTGTTCTCAACAAAGCCAATTAGAAAGTTAGCAACACTTAAAATGTTGAAATGATTCACGAACACATTCAATTCGAACACTCACTATCAGTGATATATTGTCTCAACTTGTTCAACTCATAATAATGTCAATTTCAATTGAAACAGCTAACAAGCCCAGTGACTTTCACTTCAACAGTTAGAAACTAAACGTTAAATTACGCATGAAACGCTTAATTCTACATAAATATATCATGTTTCTTCATTTTAACCTGAAATTTAAAGTGAAAGTGTTAAGCCCGACTTGAGGTACAAAATAATGGGAACAATCTTGTAGGAAATACTAGCTCAACGGTCCAAGAAATAGTTTAAGATTTCATTAAACTTAGCAATAAACCAGACCAGACTTTTAAATCAGGGAAAGCATAAATCTAACTTTGATCTTATTTCATACACTGTTTTGTGATTGCGGTTTTACAACCAAGTATGCTTTATTTTGCAACCTTATAATTCAAATTGCACCAGTATGTTCAGTACATAACATTAAAGAGATAGTTAAACTCTAGCTATTGTAATTGCGGGAAAAATATATGTCAGTCTTAAAAATTGAATAGTTGGTTGCCTCTAGTTTGATCGGTTCCCTTAACAGATCAACATTTACTTCATCAAAATTTCACGAGCCTTACAAATCATTATAAATACAAGTAGAATTTGCCTCAATTCAAATTACATTATTTATCCATCCTAGCCTGGAATATAGCCTCTAGAGAAAGGTTTCTCTATACAAAATCATAGTACAATTTTAATGTACACTATTTATAAATTAACTATATACCATTATACAGAATAACTATGTTTTAGACATTTAACGCTAGTCCAAACTGATGGGGAAGCAGGTAGTTGCCCAAATCTAATTGCTCTTGCAATCCAACACAAACGGTCTCGGTGATATAAATGGTGACAGGTTTCAGTCAACACACGATAACGTCATGAACGTGAACTATTTCCTGATGCTGATAACAGCTACTGCATAATTATCTCCTGAATTTTATCATTCACAGCAACAAATCCACAGAGATAAGTTTCAAAGATGAGGTAATGATGGTCGGATGATGGAAGTATCTTTTGCAAATATGTTATCTGAGAAGACAATGTTGGTGAAGACAAGTATCTTTGCCAAGACTCTTTATACCAGTGACGCCTCTAGTTTTCCATGACTGGCGAACATTTGTTTAAAAAGTGCTTGAACGTAAAATTAGAGGAAGAGGAACGTGGTTGCTCTTTAGTATCATTGTCCTGTATTCCCAATTGAGACTTTTAAATCCAATCCAACTCTTCATCACTTTCACAATCGGCAATCCCAACTGAATTTTTTTAGCCTTTTTTTCTATCCAGAGCCCTCCAGATCTCTTTTCGCGTGATAGTCATACTTAACCAATTCAAGGGCTCTGGCTAATTCTCACCATTCATTCACCAGAGAATCTTTCAAACACACATTTTCTTTTGAGTTTACGTCAATGTCACAATAGCACACTCTTATAATGTTACATCAATGCCATAATATCGTGAACCAGACTTGCATAAAAAATGATCAAATCCTCATCACTATTATATAATATGTGAGGAACAAGTGTATTAATAATGTTTTTTTGATGTAATTTTATATAACTATTTTTCTTAACGAGGTTTGAACAGAGTCCCTCATCTTTTTCATCATCCCTTCAGTACTTATCCTTCCACACAGCCGTTGCTATTCCCTATTTTTTAAGGGGTTTCCTGCTCTGATGAGTTTTATTTCGTCCATCCGTTCCTCCTTTCATGGACGATGGATC
The DNA here is from genome assembly GCA_034696885.1 of Lepidocyrtus paradoxus. Lineage (NCBI taxonomy): Eukaryota > Metazoa > Arthropoda > Collembola > Entomobryomorpha > Entomobryidae > Lepidocyrtus > Lepidocyrtus paradoxus. The sequence continues at coordinate 169,803 of JAQGAH010000010.1, forward strand.
GTGGTCTAGAGAGGAGGCTTTGCTCTTGGATGTGTTATGTGAATGTGTTATGTGATTATGATGATGTATGAGAGAGCTGGCTTGCTCTCCAAGCTACCCTTATTCCTTTATGCTTTTGGGCTCCCCGACGTACCTCTACTCTTATGTGATCTACTCGTCGTCGTTCCCCAAAAAACATTTTTTTTCTCAGCCTTTTCAACATGAAAAGGTGCACAGGCACACAATCCACTTGGATTGGGGATTGGAAGTCCACACCAAAGCCCAATATGAAGGGTATATGAAGCGTGCTCAAGTTATAAATGTAAATATTTATATGTACATATTGAACATGTTATACAACTCCACACTCATTTCAAATCCACAATTTTTTGGGAATGACTATAATGATGAGAGGAGTTCTCGGATGAATTTCTTTACCTAGGTGGTAAAGTAGAAGATGAAGATATATTGAATAGAAAAGGAACCGTATCTTTTCAGTTTTTTTTCTTCTTCTTCTCTCCTTTGTACAATAATGCTCACGAAGACGAGCCATTCATAACAGCTCATCCTTATAAACCCTTACAATGCGAGTTTTTTTTGGGTAACGCTCGGATGAAAACTGATAATGATGATAAGTATGGGAATGTATGTAGCTTTTGGGTAACGTGAAAGATGCAAAAGAATATAAAAAAAGTAGAGTTTCATGCAAAGGGAAAAGTAAAGAAAGGAGTCAGGTGAAGGGAGAGAGAGAGGGAGAAGAGGTGCCGTTAGAGAAAATAAAAAAGTCGTACAGTAACAGAAGTTAGTAAAAAAAAGGATTGAGTTAGAAGTTGGGTTTTAAACCTGGGTTAGCACTATATGGGTATATGAATGAGGTTTTTTGGTTAAAATCTCATGAATGGCTGAGGTATGAGGCTTTTTCGGTGACTTATCCTCCCAATCCTTTAGTTCGCTGAAATTGGTGGAGGAAAAGGCTTTCTGTGTACTTAAGAATTTGCTTAACACCAGCAAATAGGTATAGAAGAATGCACGCGTTGGTTGATAGGGCTGATGATGATGATGATGATAAAGCTGAGGTTTTGAGGTGGTATATATGCTGTTATTATTCTGTTGGATGTAATACAAGCTTCTAGAATTCTGCATATAGTTTAATAGGGTCACATTTAAAGTCAGATATAACCATAAAAACCTAAACAAATAACGTGAGATCTTTCCGTCTGATATCAATATGTTTTTTTTGGAAAGGCAATAAAAAATACATTTAATCCTCTCCCGATATTCTAGATGAGCATGTATGAAGGGATTTGAATTTTGTATCATGACTACCTACATTCTAACTTATGACTAACCCGGAAAAACCGATGAGTGCAGATGATTATTTGAATGTTATGAAACCCAACACTTCTCTCAAGAGGGAAATGGTTTATGAGCTAGAAAAACAAGCCATGGTGAAAGAGAGAGGACAATGGCATTTGGGCATGAAGGGATCTCTTTTTCTGTGCCTTAGGTAGTCTCCCTGTTTATAGAAGAATGTAGAAGAATAATACCCGGGTTCCCTGTTCCTTCATTTGGAGGAAATACGTCATTCATTCTTGCTCTCAGCTTTCTTTCCAATAAAAACATATGTCATGATATGGTAAGGACTCGTAAAAAGTAAATTCGTGAATGGACAACTTTTGGCATGGTCCAATATGCGTACTGTGTGGTTTGGCTGTACTTTCTTGACTAAAATTTCATTTTGAAGGAGGTGGGAGTAGGAGGAGAACTAGTCCGCCAAATGCAGAAACTCATTCAGTTTTTTACTTGGGCGAGAAAGAAAGTAAAGCGACTTTTTTGCGAATGGGTTGTTCTTCCTGTTCTACTCTCATGTAGTGTCCTTGGATTTCCGACCGATGATGATGGGGAT